>VZRV01007585.1:396884-585415 GCA_013398115.1 Falcunculus frontatus
AGCAGCAGCAAATGTGCAATAGCCATAAACAAAAGAGCAAGACTGGTAGAATGGCTTTTTGATTGTTATGACAGTTTTTGGTTTCAGTGAAAAAGTGACGTTTTCCATGACCAAAATCACTAGACTTGCATGGGCTCAATAGCCCTATCCAAAAACAAACATATGGATTTCAGTTTAATAAGGAACCGCACACACCTGGAAAATATAACAAACTTCTATTGGAACAAAAGCCATCCAGAACATTAGGGAAGATATGTTTTGCTTTGAAATTATCATGACAAGGAACCAAAGTAAACTTGCCTTTCTAGTTACCGGGGTCTGTCAGTGCAACTTTGAACAGAAACACAAGTGCTTCAATTGTTTTTTTAAAATCTTAGCTCACCTAAGTCCAATGCAGAGCATTCATCAGAGATGAAAAATATTATAGCCATTTATTTGTGTGCCAGTCAAAATGAAAATACCTAAATCCTATTGATACGATGTTTTAGTATGCTGGATCTGTAACTTTAATAGAATAAACCTAAGGAATTTACAACAGCATACTGTATTAGAGAGATCTCAGATTCTAATAATTTTACTGTGATGGACATTTAATTTTTGCTCTCAGATTGTGTACGTATTAAGTTTAAAACAACTGACTGGTCTCAGCAACCCAGCAGGAGAAGGGAGGAAGGAGTGCATTTTTTAAGAAACAATGGACTCTATTCAGGGACAGTGGTCTCTGAGCTCCAGTGGAGAGCTTGTAGAAAAGAGAAAGTGGGTACAGTCTTACAGTAAGCGGGTATAGTGTTGCAGCAGTAACTGGGATCTGTAAAAGAAGGGCTGTGAAGCATCAGACATTTTGAATACAGAAAAAAAAAATTTAAAAAGTCTTTTGAAACACTGCAGACACTCCATAACGTATGCTGCAATCCACACTACCACCAAACTCCGAGAAGTGAAGCCTGAAAGCAAGGATTCATCTGCACAGCAGGCAAGGGGAGAGTTAGTTATGAATTCTTCTTATTTCTAATCTGTTCTACATCTTCGCAGTTTCCCAGTCTATTTAAAGGTCCTTCATAAGCAATATTCTAATAAAAGTCAGCTCTTTTGGGTTTAAAAGCCATTTTGGTCATTGTCTCTGGGGAGTCAGTTAATAAGTTAATAATCTATGATAGATGTGCTTCAAAGCTGTGACCAAGTCAGTACATTGCACTTAAAAAATAATGCTTTCTGAAGTATGACTGTAATTATACTGGACTTAGATTCTCTCTAAAAATAGAACTCAAACAAGTTACAAAGGTTATAGATTTTCTTTGATTCTGAAGATCTAGACCATATAGTTTCTAGTATCTTTTCAAATAATTCTTGCTTGAAACTGGTTGCTAAATTGTTTATTAATCATATCCACTCTGTGACATTTACCAATTGGTTTCATACAGCAGCACTGCTCTCCATGAAGCTATGCCCATAAAATAGTTAATCCTCAAATCAGGCAAAGTTTCAACTCAAATAAAACACCACCAAGTAGGACTGAACGTACAAGAGGATTTTTTTTTTTTTGAGGAGTGGAAAGCTGCTAGCTTTTAGGATAAATTATGTGAAGAAAAAGACCTTAAAGTGGGGGTTTTTTTCCAGTTAATGATGTATTTGGAAAATTAGTGATGATTAAAACACCACTGGCTGCAATGAAAATAAATATCAGGATTGAGACCATAGGTTTTAAAACAGACACACTGGAGAGAATCTGCCTATTGTAATTGTCAGGAATCTCCAGGCACAACTCACCTGAACAGAGAGGATTAGATTTTGAGTTAAGACTACATTCAAATGTGAGAAATTATGTTTTTACTTTCCTAAAAGAAAGAAAATTTAAAGGAAAAAAAACCCAAACAGTTGAGCAAGGTAAGAGTATCTCAAGTCAGCTACCGAAAAGGCTGTGCTCAGACACAGTAAATGGTGAACAGCTGTACCTTGCCAGCTAATGTCACATGTCTTACTGGGACAGGATGCAGCCATCTGTTGAGCTCCCTCTTGACTCAGGCACTAGTCTGTTTACTAGGTGGGGATGCAATGGACATATTTTAGGTGCACAGTTCCTGAACTGGCCGTAACCTGTGCAAATGAAACAGTATGATACCACATAAGCATAATTAGTTCCACAGCAAGACAAGTCAACACAAACAGAGGTCTAAACAAGCAAGCAGAGCTAAGACATGGCATGGTACATTGCTGGCTATGCAGTCAGGATGTTTAATCACACCCCTCATCAGCTCATGTGTGTTAGGACAGTTCAGTCCTTTCTCATCTGTGCAGCACCTTGGTTTGGGAAAAACTCTCGCAACTGAAGTTTGCCAGCACCGAGGTTAATACAAATCAGATTTGTTGATGCAGGATTACTGGAGTACAAATGCTTCAGCAACAGCTTTCTCCTCATGCATGCTGATTCCTCCCGGGCAACACCTGAACAATAGTCCATGCAACACAAATCTCAAGCAGCCCTGTCAGGGGCAGTTGCCATATGGTTCAGAAAGGACAATGAGAAGGCTGGTTGAAAAGTTACCTCTTCCTGTCAAGTTGGGAGAAAGTTAACATCTACAAATCAGGTTGTTTTAGGCTTAATTCAGAAGGTGCATGCACTACCCGGAAGGAGCACCCGTACTGCAGTAAAAACCAACAATGCAGCCCATGCTGCCACATCTGATTTAATTTCACTAGCCCACATACCAGCAGCTTCAGCAGGAGAGGCATAGTTACCACAGGTGTAAGGACTGCAACAACTGCAATAACGGACCTAAAAGAGAAATGAGCATTTGCATGTGGCTCTGCATGATCATCTCTGCAGTGGCTGGACAGCAGAGATCCATTTTGGCCATGACATAAAGATTTGTGTCAGCCACACCATGCCACTGCCAGCAGCGAGGTTCCTGTGGGCATCCTCTAACCAGCTGTAGGCAGTCAGGCATGAGCAGTTTGAACGAGAGGTGGGAGATAACCTGGTTTAGTTTGCTTGAAACAAGTGGTTGTCAGAAAAGGGGAGTAAAACCAGCATTAGATAATAAAAACTGTACATTTTCCTATGAACAAATGAATCGGTTCCTTCTCTCATGAACAAACCAAAGAAACTGGCAGAGGCCAGCACAAGCACTGAGTGCCACTGACAGTTCCCTAAGGGCAGGATGTTGTATAAGCCCACCAAAGGATACACAATACTTCAATTAGAAAGGGTGAAAATAGGATTTTGTTTTTATTGGGAGATCACTGACAAAAATAAAAAGCAAACCCAAACCCAAACCAGCCATGACTGAACTTATCTCAGAAGATTTATTCCAAGTGATGGTTCATGTGCACAAATCTGAGGCGGCAGGCAGGACTCAGTGTACCCACGATCTTGTTTCCCCACTCTGAAACCAGAGCTGAGATGCCATTGAAAAGGATACAGTAAATCCCAGAATAAAAAGGTTCACATTTTTTTCCTCTTTTCAGTTCAAAATATTGCACAACTTTATCATGCTTGCCTTGCCATCACTAGAAAACCAGTCCAGTCATCTAAATAATAACTATTATTTCTCCTAAGCCTCGCATCTCTACTGTGATGGGCAGGAAAAGAGACACCTCAAGAAAGTCACCGCAGATTTTCAGAGCAAGCTTAATAAAGAAAATTAAGAACAAGTTGGTGGGGGCTTGTGGTTTTACCTTTTTTTTTTAAAGAATGAGACATTTTTAATACACAAGTCTAAGGCTAACACAGGAGAAATAACTGAGCATCCAGGTAAGCATGAATCCTCAACCGTATGTGTCAATGAGTTTATTCATCAACAGATACTGAGCTCAGGGGAGTGATCAACAGCCTTGAGGGCAGTGCTGCTCTTTTATTATACCTCAAGGCTGGTTATGAGGCCTGACATTAACTTTAAAAAGCTCACCAGCAATGCTCCAATGGGAAAGCAAAAATCCTGCAGCCAAGAGAGAAAAACCTCAGCCTGGGCACCCACTGGCTAAGGAAGTGCTCTGCAGAACTGCAAAGTTCACATGTTAAACATGAGTTAGCAATACACTCTTGTGTTGAAGAGGGCCAAACGTGGACCAGGCTGCACTAGCAACCAAATGGCAAGAGAAGGGATTACTCCTTCTAGTCAACACCCATGAGACTGCACCAGGAGTCCCATGTCCAGTTCTGGCATCCCCAGGGCAAGAAAGCCATTGACATATTGAAGCCAGCCTGATAGATGGTCACTAAGATGAGTGGGCAGCTGGAACACATGGCATCCGAGAAGGGCCAGAGAGAACTTACCACGCATTAAGAAACTAACCATGAGTTTAGTTACACAGTGGCACAGTTGCCCAGAGGTGCTGTGAAATATCCATCCCTGGAGATAGTGAAACCTCAACTAGACAAAGCTATTAAAAGCAACCTCACCTCACCCTAGTTTTGCCTTCTTTGTTTGAGGATTGGACCCTCAAATAGGATCTGCACAGGTCCTTTCCAATCAATATCATTACATCATAATAAGAGCAATTTATTAATACCCTTCTTTCAAATTCTCCAGAATACAACCTTATTTTCAAACAAATGCTTTTTCTCCATTTTACTTTCTCTGCTTAAAAAAACCTCAAAATCCAACCAACCACCACCAACAAAACACTAAAAAAGCCAAACCCCCATAAAATCTCTCCCAAATTCTCATTTTTTCTTTTGCTTGTTACACTAAGTATCAAAATACCTTCTTATATCAGAAAAGTTCTTTGCAATCTTCTTGGTTCCGCACCCTGGCATGCCAACTAAGAGCACGTCTCTGACATTTAAGGAATCCATTAGCATCTAGCCAGCTCAATAGCATTAGGTTACTTAAGAGCGAAAACTAAACTGTAAAGGTAACTTAGCTTGTTAGAAGCTGTTCTGCTGCTTAGAAGCTATTTTAAGGACAGGCAATTTTTTCTTATTTAAGTAACTTCATTGATGATTATGAGAATTATGATTGATGTATAGTGTTTCACTTGCTGGCTGATAAAATAGTTCTTCAACAAACTGAAAGTGGGGTTTCTGTTTCAAAAATTCATCTTTCTTTCATCATTATTTACTGTGCATTTTGTAGCATGGAACAAGATGTTTAATTAGCCCAGCACACAATCAATACAAATATTTCCATGTACAACAATGTCTGCAATGTCATTGCAGAGGAAGTTGAACAAATTCTGTATTACAAACTACTGTCAGTTACATCACTACTGTCATCTGCCCAGGAAGAATGCTTCTTTTTCTATTAGTAATTTTATGTTTTTAAGATTTCTTCTGGTTTGCTTTGGACTTCTCTCTTTATCATTCACTCCAAGTTCTTCCGGGCTACCACTTAAATCAATATATTGAGATCAGGATTTATTTCCTGCAAAATTATGAAGAGAATTAGATATGAGAAAAACTATAGGACAGATAGTTCCAACTGCTATTACAGTTGTATTTTCTGTGTTATTTTATTTCTATTTCATTCAGTAATTTAAGAACTGAGATACAAATCTCATGAAATTTAGGAATGCATTAGGTGGTCAGAAAAGAACTAAAATATGCAGTGTAACCAGTAGACAGGAGAGCAATTAAGAACATCAAAAGCAGTGTTCCTGGGCTAAGACCTGTACCTAAAACTATGCATTGCATAACGTTTGCAGATTTTTTTTTCTATTATGCACTGTCTATATAGCACAGTTCACACAAGTCATTACAACACATGCAAGGTTCATAAGGAAATAAGGTACATACAGTAAGATGTTTCAGGGTTATTCAACTAGTTTCAGCCAAACTAAATCTATTCCAGCCCAGCAAAGCAGTTCAACTAACAATTACAAATTAATTTATTTTTATCATGTTTCTCGGGTCAACAGAGAAATTGCCACTAATCACCAACTTGCTGCTCCAGCTATTTCACTAACAATAGTAAGAAGCTGGCATTACTTTTAACAGAATAAAATCCTGATGTAAACAAAATGTCCATCAATATTTAATTAAAATATAATGAGGAACAGGAAATGCAGTTCTGGGTGCTGTTTAAGGTTGCATGGTACCATTTAAGTGTTGCATTGTGTGTCACATCTCCTTATTGACAAGGAGGTGTACGTGACACCTGAGAACAGAGTTACCGAGGTGACACCAGGCATTTTAATATTCATTCCTCATTTGGGGCACGTTGAGAAAAGAATCATTTTACCCTTTGCATTTCTGCACAGATTAACCATCAACACAAGGGTCTCGCCAAAACCCTGAAGAAGCCTGTGAAAATCTTTCCTTTAATGTCCACGGGTTTTCAATCATGTTATGTATTATTGCTCCAAAACAGAGAATTTTTTTTTTACATTTCTTCTCAAATCACATATACTTTTTGTATATTTTGCAAGCAAATTACTAGTTTGTTTCACTTAAAAACCACACAAAAATTTGGCAAGAAAGTGAAGAAAATTGAGTGCAAGCCCTTTGGTTTTAATTCATACAGCTTCTTAATGTCAGAAAGCCACTAAAATCAATGTCATCATACAGAAATGAACTTACTCGATGTTATATATTACTTGGGTCAGTTATTTATGAAGTTTTAATGGGTAAATACACAGATTTGAGACCAAAATTAATCACAGATAATAAATTTATCTATTTTCATACCTTACAGGCTTTATATCTCTAAATTAAGATGTCTGTGGCATTACCAATTTTCCCAGGGTTCCTCTCACTCACACCCAAACAGAAGAGGTACAAGTGTAAGTTAGGGCTTTGTTTACATTCTTTCTGTAATACCCTAAAACATGAGCCGGGCTACAAAAACATGAAGCAATTATAATATTATTATTCTAAATAGTCATCAGAGATAAGTGTACCAATAAAATATATTGTAAATCAGGTAACAAAAAAGTGACTAGGACTAAGTCACAAAAAAGTGGCTAGTTCTTTGTTTATAAATTGTTTCAAATAGTACCTATCTGAGAGCCTAAACCAATCTTTTTTTTACAAACCTTTTTTACAGAAAAACATGAACGTCAAGTCACTCCTGCATTACAAGAATTCATCTCCAAAGTGAATATGGTCAAGCTAACCCTGCATAAGCCAGCTCAGTTCCAGAAGGTGTGGGAAAATGGACTATAAAGTCAAGGATAGAGAGCTGGATGTTGATCCTGGCAGTGCAGGGCTGCAAGGGGTGACTCACCAGCAAGCACCACAAACCAGCTTGGAGCCAGTGACACAACACTCACCCGTGGGATTCGGTGATTGAACCGACGCAATGCGTGCGTACACAAGCACTAGCCTGCACAGAAGTTATACACACCTCAGTTCAGTTAGATTCAAACTGTAAATCTAAATTATTTCCTTGACAAACCCTGACAATAATAACAAGGAACTGTTTCGTTTCACCCAGAGCAATCCGTAAATGAAACTGGGCTCAGCTCAAGGGCACTGGAGCCACCAGGTTGGTGCCACTGCCTCTCACCAGAAGACTCCAAATGAGGAATGGGACTGCTGGTTCCTAGTCTCCACTAAGGACAGATTTCAGAGTGCCTTCATGTACCTTATAACCTGTACCTTGGGCTCCATACTTCTGCTGAGCTCCAAAACATACTCCTGGCTCTTCAACAGATGCACTTAAAGCACTGATTTTAGCTTATTTAACGAAGGGAAATTGCTGAAACCACCAACTGCTGCACTCCAATATAACTGCAGATCACCTCAGGCAGTCCTTTCATACCCCAGGTGATAGAGCTAATCACTGAGTAAAAGGAGGATGGAGGAATACACTCTTTCCTTTCAGGTTTTGGTTTCTAGAAGGCTCCCAGGCTTTCCATTCAAATTATTTTTTAATTCAGGTAGAATTTGAAATTGTTCTGGTTGAACAAAATTGTATTTCTAGAAAATAGTTATTAATAGAAATAAAAATACTTTTCCAGAGACACATAAAATACCCTGCTTCTGGCCTAGAGAATTCAGAGAGTAAGAATTTAAAAGCAGTAATTTCATTACATCATAGTGTGTTTTCTTCTTGCAGGGGGTCAGTTGAGCCCAGAAAACTTAACAAAAACATTTCTTCTTAAGCTTAAATCACAGCAGTATTATCTGTTGTTTCTCAAACGAAGAAGTGCTGAAAATCTACCAGTAAATTAACTTTAAGAAATACAAATTATGAGCTGTCATATAACTTATGGGGACTCTTAAGAAATTTTATGCAACCCCACAAGCTCGTTTCTTCTGAGAGGCTGTTAAGGCACGCTTCTGACTTCCCTGGCTTACCAAATACCATTTCAAAAGCAGTGAGGATTAGTGCAAGACATCTCCTTCCTTTACAGAGGGTATTTTTTTTCGTATTTTTATTGCCACTTACAGAAAGCCAATACAAAGTGTCACAGCACTACAGTGACAAGAGATCCATAATACTCCTTCCAACTCTATGCGCTCCATTAATCAGCCCCTAAAACAGGATCCATTGAATGCATCTCACAGTTAGATAAATGCACTACCTATTTTATATGCAACCTTAGAAAGATGCGATCATCTTTCCTGGACTTTATCTCCTAGCTTTCATTTTGGTCATGTCTACTGTCAGTACTCTTCCCTTCCTGAAGCTCTGTTTTGCAATACAGTAAGTGGGCTGCTTGCTGCTGGGCACTCAATTCACAGCATCCTGAAAATTCTCCTCTTGGCTGAGCACAGACTGAAGAAAGAGGAGGTGCAGTAACACATGCAGCAGTCCCCAGTGTGGATACACAGGCCAGAGTCCTGTTCCTAGCACTTTCCCCGATGGCTACAGCTGAGCAGTGGTGGCAGCAGAATTCATGTCAGTTTTTCTTTCCCCTATCGCTTGACAGGGAAGTGAAGGGGGAAGGTACCTGCAACACACTGGATCAGGGTTATTGCTTGTCTGTTCTGTGCATTCTCTGTTTGGTTTTTCTCCGTTGGCTTCTTCCACAGAAAAATGCATCCAGCTCATGGCCTTCTTTCTGTATATTACATTCCATGCTCTCAGCAAATTTTAAGACTGAAATAGATGCTGATAATACTTTGAAACCTAAAGTTCAAGCCCCAAAAGAATAACATAGGTAAAGAGCATTTCAACAGTCAGTATTAACTTGGACATGTACATCATGTTTCACCTTCCCATCCTTTTGTTTCTCTTCCTCTCCTCCAATCCTGAGCTGCTTACACGAACAAAGAGAGCGCAGATAAAATTTCTCTCAAATCTCCAATACACTAGACATTTTTCAAACTTTTAGAGTCTGAATAACAGCTGTGACTTCATCATTTTTAGTGTTCTACATCTGAATTTCACCCAAAAGTGAAAGCAAAAATGATGTTTTTTTCAGATACATCTTTGATAAATATCAGCAATTTGTTTGTGCTACATGGGACACAATGATAGATACTGTCCCTATCAGTTGCTTAAAGACTCACATGGGAAAATGTTCTGGCAACAGTTGTGTTTCACTCACCTGCCTGAAACCTATCACTGATCTTTGGAACAAAAAACTCATCTGTATGCATTTTCACGTACATAAAACCTTCATCTCATTACAATGCCGAGATAACTGCATAAGTGAACAGACACATACACATCAGACGTGCCAGAGTTCTGCAAAATGCAGATTCATACTATACAAAACGTCAGGCTCAGGTTGGATTCACAGCCTTAAAAACCGATGCCAAAAAAAAAAAAAAAGGATAATTTGGTTATGTTTTGGTAGTAGCAATAAAACCAAGACAAACAAAAAATGATAAAATTTTTCATATCTGCCCCACAGTATGCATAAAGCCAATGCAATGTCTGAGCAAATCAATCCTATGACTGACATTCAGCAGAAAATTTATCATGAAGAGGAATGATTTAAAAACTTTATTTTTCCAGTTTACACTTTACATAAAGCCAACTGTATTCAATTGGGCATCAGGAGCCTGTAGATTATATGGGGTTTGGATTACAACTTTAGTTCTTTTGGATGCCTGGACGCACTGATTCACAGAGAAATTGATTCTATCTATGAAATGGGTAGAGAAATAAATAGTTTTTCCTTTTAACTTGATCTGTACAAGTAAATAAATAAATCAACAGGTTTACATTACATGTAAAATCACCCCATATCCTAATTTCTATTGCTTCTGTGATAAAATCCTTTCCTACCTAGAGATACTATGCCCCCATGGGAAACTACAAAGTCATACTTAGCATGCCTGAAATTTCCCTTTTGACAGAACATAGGAACATACAGAGACAGGACTATTCTCTGTAACAAACACATATGGCAGCTTGCACACCTTCAAAGCCTGAAGGATACATCTGATCAGATGTTTTAAGGCTTTTAAGACTGAAGAGAAAAGGCAAGCAGCAATCAAAAGAGAAACACAAAAATCACTTTAACATCCAGACGGATAGTGTCTTGCTTTTTCTGACACTTGCCCTACATTAATGGTGCAGTAAATACAACTAAATATCTACTATAAATACCAGGGATTGGAAAAGAAATTGCTAATGCTATTGGAAGTTTGAATTAGAAGCTTTACTTACTAAACAAGGCCTCATCAATTATAACACTGCTAATTCTAATCCAGTTCATATCTTCAATCTGCTTTTTATCATCAAGATACTAAATTATTGTTCTTGTCTTCTCACTCTCACTGTTAATGTCTCATCCTCTACCAATTCTTTTTCCTTGCTCAGTTTGGGAACATGCTCTACTCTTCTTAATTTAGCCCATATAAACCCTACCTCTGTCCATGTGTCTATGTCTCTGCTTCCTTTCACCAAATGGCAGAGCTTTTATACTTTCAAAATCTGTTTCTCTGCTTCTTATTGGTAATCAGCTGAGCAACCTAAAATGTAGTATAGTCAAGCCACTCAACTAAAATTGTTTTAATGTTTTTAAGCTCCCTTATCTGTGTTCAGTCCTCACCTATTTCACGTCTTTTTGTGGTTACTGACTGTATGTATTTTCCAGCTATTTTCCATAAACTGCTAGAGCAATGTCCCAGCATGGCTCTGCATTCACTTTGCTGCCTGCTGTTTCTGTGGTTGCTTTCCCTACTCCTCACTCATCATATCCTAACGGACCCAAACTAAAGTTCTGCTTTCTGCCTGCCAGCAGTAGTTTCAGTGAGATACTTAACTCTACATAAAGTCATCTACAGGCAGAGAACATGATTTCCTTTCCCTACTTCAATCCTTCTTCATCAAGATCTATCCCATCCTCTGTGTAGCAGAGCTTGCCAGCATGGCAAAAGCAGAGCGCATTCATCAGTATCTCATCAAGGGGAGGAAACCCTTGGGACTTGGTGTCCCACAGAGCACCCTTTCCAGGCCCTCAGAAGACAGCACAATAGCCCCATGTAACCAGCCTGGAGCACACTCTTCTCACTGGAATCAGCACCATTAACATCCCTGGGTCTGGCCACAGCTCCCCACACCCCTCAACACTATCGCAGTGGGTGGTGGTGGTAAAGTGCCACAACCTTCCTAAAAGCATCTCCAGGAATGTTCCTTCAGCCAGGCCACAGCACTCACACACAGACACACACACACGGGCAAATCCTAAAGGAAACCAACGACAAAAGAGTCTGGAAAGGGTCTTCGTGTGGGGCCCCACCAGAGGATTTATTGCAGCCACACACGTGAAAGAATCCAGGAACACAGACAAGAACAATGGGAGGGTTTAGAGTTTTATAGGGGGAGGATTAGGAGTGGAGTGAGCACCAGGGTCCAATGATCCGAGGGCACAGGGGCAGAACACAGGCGGGGCCAGGGCACAGGAGCCAATGGGGAAATGTGGAGGGAATGGCGAGGGAACAAGGGCCAATAGAAGAGCGGGAAAGGGAGAACTTTCTGGGGCCTTAACATATAAGGGAAAAAGGAACAGGGAGGCCAATGGGCCAGTCAGGGAAACAGAACTGGGGCATATCTACATAAAGAAACAAAGCATCCTGGGAGAAGCTTCTTTAGTCACCCTGACAGGAGAGATTTTCTGTCTAGGGCATCTTTCTCCAAGGGAGGCCCACATTCCTTTGGGCTATGGGCCCACAGGCTGCCCCAGAACGCAAGGACAGACTTCTGAAAACCTTAAGCCACATTAAAGATGGACCGTTCAGGTCCCGTGCTGTGTTTGCCCACCCACGCTGCTATAATTTCAACAGGAGAGGGACAGAGGGACAGCCCCTGCATTAGTCACACAAGGACTTGGTAGAGAGCATTGATTCTCACTGGTGATGTAAATGCTGGGAGCAAAAGAAGTTTAGCCTTGACAGTAAACATGTTTCTCTTGGTAGAAACAAAATGGTATTGAACTAATCCTCTTTTCCTGACTTGCTGCCCTGGGAAGGCAGCTCACTTTTCATTTCCACTTATCAACACTACTGGCAAGCCAGTCCAGGGACAGACTGTCCAGCCTCTACCACTACACTAATCATCTCTGCATGCTTCGGACCAGATCTACAGACTATATCTGATGTAAAGCACCCAGACTTAAGCCAAATCACAAAGACAACAGACACGCCAGGATCCGGTATGACCCTGCTATCTCAAGGAAAGTAAGGAACTCGCTGTTCTTTGCAGACTTTCAGGCTGGTCTAGCAGTAGGAACTAGTGCTTGGAACTGTCCCCTCCATAGCTGAAGTCCTCTCAGATCTCAGTCCTCAGTCTTCTTTACCCTCTGCCTTAGTGGTCTCTTCATGTCCTTTTTTGTTTTGCATCATCTCAGAGGCAAGGTTAACCAGTTACTTTACCCTTCATGATACCACTAGATTTGCAGGTTCTTTCACCAGAAATATTTTAAAAGCCCTTGTAATAATTAAATTATTTCTTTCCCCTTCCGCCCTCCCAGTTATTTTCTGAAGCATCCTTTATGCAGGTTTTTTCTCATATTACCATGTCTCAATCTCTTTTTCTTTGTTCATATTCTTTAATTTACTTCTTCCAGGAAACACATATATTAAAAAAATGAAAATAAAGCAATAACCATATGCTTCCTTTCTGATCTTTCTCCTTACTTACCTCAGCAACATCCCATTATAATGAATGATTCATAGCATTAAGAACCAGTCAGCGTAAAGCCGGCTTAATTTGGCCCTAAAATGGACTCCTAGATAGTGAAGAACAGTTGGAGGACTAACATTTGCAGAGAGAACAGCTGTTTCTGAAAGAACATGTTTCTCCAAGACTTAATTTACTCCACTTAAAGTTTCACTGAGTAGGACAAAAAAATGCTCAACACGTGTAAAGTACCTGGTTTTGTAAGAAGACGAAAGACTTTCTTGAGCCCAAACAATGTTCAAAGTATCAGCCAATAAATACTTACAGACTTATACCCACTGAAGTTTCCAAAGTATTTTAGTCTTTCATGTTATTTTAAATGCAGCTTACTGTGGCCATTGAAGATGATGAAAAACTCATTTTGATAAAAAACCATAAAATAATTACCATGATGTAATACAGTCAAAGCAACACCTTGAATGTAACAACACATACAAAGAAGGTTTTTTCTTTTGATATTTTTGCTGTCTTTGAGAAGATAAAACCACATTGAGAACCTTAATGTAAGAACACAGGGGTTTTTTAAAATTTCTTTTTTTATTTTATTTCAGCACTTGTCTTAGAAATGAATTCTTATTTTGTTGCTACTTCTTGTAATACCACTTAGGAAATACTTCAAGGGTTGCTTCAGAAATACTTGCCACCCACAGACCATCAAGGATTTTTACTTTGATGTTAGTGTTATGATCACGCGTACAAAAATCATTGTGCTAATTTTGCTTACCAGCATAAGGATACAATCTCCTCTCAAATCAGTAACTTTATTCTACATACATCATCATTCAACTAAACAATCTTATAGCACAGGGATGAAACAGGGGGTGTTTACTTGTCAAAGAAGAAAATCCAGTTAACAGTGTATGCTTAAGGAAATTCACAAGCTTCACTGTAAAAGAAAATTGTCACCAACATTTGTCTTCTGCATTTAGTTCCATCATTAACCACAGTTCAACATGCAGCTCTGAAAAATATGCAAAGGCAGACTGGGAAAAATCTTTAATCTATTCTTCGAGCAATAGTCCTAATACGGTTTCAATTGTTGCCTCTTGGCTTTATGATCATGCCAGGCTGACATTTAGGGTCAACAGGTTATTGCTTTTGACCCAGATCAGATAAAACTAGGGAATTTAGCCATTGTTTCATACACCGTCACTTACAATCTACAGTCTAGTTTTTGCCTTAAACGTGAGCTCAGGACACTACAAGAACTTAAGGAATGTCCTGGCAGTCCAGAACAATGGTTCATCAAGCCCAGTGTTGCCGCTGCAACAGATCAGTAAGAGATGCTCTTTCTACAATCTGTTCCCTCCTCCAGCCTCCAAATTTCATGGATTAGAAATGGTAGACAGTACTAACCTCCCCTGTGCTCTTACTCTCCATTTATGGAGCTGCTGCTCATAAATTCAAGCAACTTTCTTAAACCTGCTGATACAGTCCATCTCCATTGTTTTCTGTACTAGTAAATGCCAAAAGTTTCTAACCTTCACAGTGCAAAATACTTTCTTTTGAGTGCTTGAAATTTATCTACTGCTATTTTTGTCTAGTGTCCTTCAATTCTTGGAATTTGAAATTGATGAACGATGATTCCAATAACCCTTATGTGTTGCCTTTGTGACAGTGTAATGTTTGGTGACCTCACACCTCAACCTTTGCCCCAAACTGAAGAAGCCTGGATCTTTGTAACTCCCTCCTCAGTCTGTTTCATCCACTTTATCATTTTAGTTGCCCCTCCCTCTTCCTTCTGAAGTGATACTTCATCCTCCCTTCGGTCAGGAGGCCAAAACTGCACAGTACTCAAGATGAGAGTGCATGAAGATCTTACACAACAGGAAAATAATGCAGCCTATTTTGTCTTTAAAATCCTTCTTGATGATGGCCAAGATTTTTGTATTTTTAAAAACCTCTTTTTTGACCTCTGCTTCAAAATGAGCTAATGGATTTCAGAGAACTGTGAAGGCAGTCATGACAACTCCAAGTGCTCCTTCCTGAGCCGCAACTGCCAGTTATGAGTACACTAAATATTATGTTCAGAGTGTCCCAACCTCATCAGTAAAGCCTTATTAATAAGCCTCTGCCTTTCCAAACCTGCTCTGTCAATGAAATCTTGGGCTGTGCAGAGTTAAAGCATACTTGTTTATTTGAGCTTAGCTTCTATTTATAAACAGCCTTGTACTCCAGCCCTCTGGTCCCCACAGTCTAGGCAATTTTTCTGCAGGAAACCTCTCTCACCTCTTTCTAACCTGGCTTCTTGAAGAAGCAAATCTCATTCAATTACACTGTGTCTGCATGTGAGAATCTGCCATTCCATTCCCCAGTTACCTCTGAACCTACTAGCCAATTTCAAATACATTAAACAGGAGAATAAAAATCTCCAATGCCATTATATCCTTAAGTTCAATGGAACTAGAAAACTGGAAAGAAAAAAGGCTTCCACTAAAGGACAAGTTATAACATGCAGTGATCCTTAGCAAAAAATCTGCACAGAAAGAGATTTTCAGGACCTCAATTGCACAAGAAATTTCATTTGGTGTTTGTACTCCAGTAGACATCAGAGGATGTAGTCATAAGATACAAATCCTTCAGAGACCAATCTTCATTAATTCTAACACTCACAGAAGTACATATCGATTCACCTCGGGTAATGACTCACAGGAAGCCACTTAAATTGCTTCATGCCAGGAGAGAAGCCTGGACCAGATGCAGCCTCAGCTGGAGTTGCCAACAGCCCCTCTGCTCTAGTTTGAAGATGCTCTAGGATAAAATGTTCTTGTTAATAGTGGAACTAGTGCCCCACAGACCAGAACAGCAGAAGAAAACAAAGAAAAGCATAAGATAACGACTTCTATTTACTTCACCAAAATCCATGCTTGTCAAACACAATTGCATCAATTTGCAGAACAGTGGTGGGCAGTTACCTTTGGAAGACAAGATTAGGAGTAGGAAAAAAGAGGGGCATTGTCCCAAGTTTTCCACTGAGCAGCCTTGCATTGGGAACTTCATCAGCAAATTGGTCAGAGCTCGTCTCCAGTAACAGCAAAACCCTGCCAATGGCTGAGGCAGCAGCCCTCATCCCATGGTGAGTGATTTGTCTGGGCTGGAAGACCCTCAGCATCCTCCCCTTCCCACTCTGTCCCCGTCTCAGCAGGGATTGAATATCCAGGTGTTAGAAAGGTAAACAACATGTCAGTAGAATTGCCCTGTTAAGGTTTAGGGCTTGACATGCTTCAGTGATGTCAGACCTAGGGGGAGGTTAACAAAGCTTGGGGAGAAGGATGTCCTCAACTGATAGTGGACACACAGAATATGCAGACTTTACAGGCCACAGGGTCATTTGGCAGAACTCCCAAGATAATGAAGAAACTAACAAAGCCAACTCAGCAACTGTGCTGAAATCTGCTCTGTCTGGGTAAAAGGTAATTCTGGCAGGGGCAGATTGCAACCACCAACTCATAGACCACTGACCCAAGAAACCCAGTAACTGAAAAGAAGAGAAACACTGAGCATGCACATTAACTAGCAAAAGAAGTGAGCTAATCATTTAGCCAACAGAAGATAGATTAATAAGATAATTATCTTCGGTGTTAAATTCAAATACAGCTCTAAAAAGACGCCCGCTCATACACACATTTTGATAGGCTGAGACAACATGAACAAGTGTCATAACTTTTGCTTGAGAAGAGCAATTCTTCTCTGTTGGTTTTAAGTATAAAAGGTATGTTGTAAGTATAAAGGGGGGTTTTGGTTTGGGTTTTGGGGGGGATTTTCGATTTTTTTTTTTTTGTAATTTTTTATCATTGCTGTTGATTGCCTTTGTTTTCTTTTTGTTGATACCTTTGTTTTCCCCTCTGTCTAATCAAAACACATTGTTTCTAAACACCTGAAACACCATAAAGTACAGTAACCTCCTACAGTCTGAACCAAAATCAAGTATTTCTGTCAGTGAAGGAACTTGTTTTCTTGTACAGTTACTATCAAAACATTTAGTTGACTTAGACTTATATTTTCAAATTCTTGTTATGCCCTTGATAATTTCAATAAGGCTATTAAATTAGCTCTCTATGTATGTAGGCAGCAGCCTCATGTGAGGAGAGGTGACTGGCACCAGATGATGAAATGCAAGTAGGAAAAGAGAGAAATCAAACTGTAACAGCTTTTCTCTTCTTTTTGGCAAACCAATAACTGGGATGATCTGTGTTAGTGACACTATACTAACACTGCACCCACATGATCTGATATTTCAAGCTAAATGACAAATAGACATTTAACTTTTGCCTTTAGGAAAATTAACTAGAACACCATAGAATCAATAATTATAATTTTCAGTCCTACATAAATCCCTGATGGAGAACAGCATGAACCTTGAGTGCATGTGTGTCCTGTGACAAGAGCTGTTGCACATAACAGAACAAGTTGCATTTTATTGTCCAGATCTGCATCATGTCTTAGCAAGAATCTTTTACATTCAAAAACACAGAAAAGGAAAGGACTGCTATCACGGCTTCAGAAAAAAAGCAGTGCAGAATGCACAGTCTGTCCCAAAGAAGGGAGAGTGATTGATTGCTTATTTTTAAAACAGACAATTTTCATGGAACAGTTCAGACAGGTGTCACAAAAAAAAACCAAAACAAAAAACCCCAAACCACAACATAATTAACAGAGCAACAGTATTCCATTGCGGTGGTAATGGTCTAGGTAGCAGAAGGAATGGGAAGAGAAAGGGACCTGAAAGTGAAAGGCTAAAGATTAAATTAGATTTGTATAACAGCAGCTGAAAACCAACTCACAGTGTCATTCACTTGTACAGAGTCTGAAACAGCAGAGGTAAAAAAGATAAATATGGCTCCTGTCAGCTTTAATGGCCTGTTAACAATATGGGGTTTGTGAATTTGGCCTCTTTATTGCTGATGATTTTAGCAGTAGCATTCTACCAGTGAGCTCACTACATAGTCCAAAGTTAACTCCCTCTAACACTTCTCTGGGAGGAAAGATCCAACAGAAACAAACAGCTGCCAATGTCTTCAGCTACCCTTCACCTAATATTTTTAATGGTGCAGTCAAAAGTCTCAAGACATGGTGGAATCACACCAAAAAGTAAAACTGAAATCCCCAGAAGATACACTGATTATGTTTTGCTAAAGACTATAATGAGAACACAAAAAGCTGCTGCAGAAATCTCTCAGAGTTGGAGAGCCCAAGGATATTTGCTGTACAGCACACCCGAGGCCCTCAGCTGAGAGGAATTAACCAAAGCTGAGAATAATGCTGTGACCCACACAGTTGGTAAATCCCTAATCATAAAGGATGCACAGCAAGACATTGTGAATCAATGAGGCAGCACAGGAATACATTTGCAGTTGGATTTTATAGATGCACTTTGTCTCTTTTTCCCTAAAACAACAAGACAATTATTCTGCACCCAGAATTTAAAATTACTTTATCAGGAACAATATTTTACTAGTAATTAGTGCTAGTGGAAATGTGTGACTTTTTTACTTCTGTTCAAAACATCTTTCCTGTTAATAATCTCCAGATTTTTACATCCTTCACTTTTTCAAATTGCTAATACTTTGGTAGGAGTAACCAGGCTAAAGTGGATCTTTACTGATAGAAATTGCACAAATTTAAAGTCCTGGAAATGCAATCCTTACTCATGCTGTTGAATGTTCATTAAAAGCAACAACTCTATTAAAATTTATCATGATCCTTGGGTGAATTCACCAAACACAGAAGAGCAGCTCAGGGACACAGAGGGTATGTTCCACAATAAAGAGATTACAAAAAGCTATCAGTATACTTAGGAATAGCCCTGGTACTGAAAAAACTTTCCCTGCAGTCATGTCAACTTAATTCTGCCTTGGAAACACCTGAGGACAAGAAACACACAAGGAATAACATAGGCTGGGTATTGCAGGCTCCTGACTCCATACTACACTTGCTACAGCCTTTCACAGGATATAATAATGGAATGTAAGTTATTTTGAAGTAAAAACCATAAGAATTGAAGGAAGCCAGAAAATCTGGTCTCGTTGTCCTGATACCTGCCAAGATCCTACATCTGGATGTCAGCTCAAAAGGTTGTTATCCTGTGAGCCTATTCCAGAATTGTAAGTTAACATGAATCCAAACCATGGATCTAAACATAGATTAATATCTTTGCTCTCTAATGGTAAACTGAAAATAGAATAGTTCTTCTTGGCATAGACCAAGTTAAAAAGCAATATAAATGTAAGGTTTTTCTTATTTTGTTTTAGGCAAGATTCTCATGGGGAAGAGAGGGAAATAGCATTTCTGATGCTTGTGACTTTTGTGTGTTTTTATATCATTTCTCAAAGCTCTCTACATTTCAGCCCAATCTACCTTTATTTTCCCATTTCCTACAAGATCATCAGAAATTGGCTTTATTCTGTTACAGAATGTCTCTTTGACAAGAGATAAGCTGCGAGTGACAAATCAAGGAAGAAAAAAAAGCAGAGTTTTTGCAGCAAGAAAATATGTCCTATGACAACAGGGACAACCTGATGAGAACACATCTGTGAGATCATGAAGAGATACTTTTTTGTCTGGTTACATAAAATAGCATTACAGTAAGTTACAAGAATTGTAAGAACAGTAACTGTATCAGAGTTAAAAATAAGAGTATGGCTGGTTGTGATTCCCCAGCCACAGCAGACAGAAAAGAATTAAAACTTTTAAGTTTACTGCATGTTCTTACTGCTTTTGTGAAATTCTAGGATATTCTTTGAAAAAAAAATGTAGGCTTTTGGCAAGTATGCCTTAAGCAGTGTCTTCCCCCTGCTGGCCTCTGTGACAGTAGTTCTTAGTCATGAGGCTTGATTTCAAGTTTTAATAAGACTAATCAAGGGGACCTTTATCAATTTCTAGTTTAAAGGAAAGTCATTTTTCAAAAAATCTTGTATTATAAGAAGAGCTGATCAATGCTGACCCCTAATATTCTCGTGCACTGCAATATTGGTTGAATTTACTATTCGGCCTTAGTTGATGAAGTCAGAAGCACTATTTTCTTTGTCTTCCCTTGCTATATGGATTATTACGAATACACTTAGCTCATAACTGTTGTTTGAAATGCTCACTACATACCTATTTACTTATGACGGTGATGCCTTGGGTTTTAGCTTTTATATTTTTCAAATTCTATATTGCCTACTGTAAAACTCTGAAGTGTCTTACAGCCTGCTGCTGCTGCTCTCTCATGCTAAGATAGACATAACAAAGTCTCTAGGTTTGCTCTCCAGGGACACCCAGACTGTCCTGAGCCCAGAAATGTGTAAACCAACATCTTGGAGAAGGGGGGCTGACCTTAGAGAACTTACATCAGTTGCCAAAGTTTTAATTGGCAAATTTATGCTGATATGCAAATGGACCAAACCTGTAAAAGTGTGAAGAACTCATGACTTGTGGTCCATCTTGGGGTCCATTTTGGCAGTAGCCTCTGGGCTCCCCAGAGTGTACCTTTGAAGGCCTTTCAAATAAATACCACCTTTATTCCCTTACTCCTGTCTAGTCTCTGTTTCCAGGTAGCCACTTCAGGCATCAGCTGCGCATTGGTCACGCACACAGCGACACGACTCGCAAAATCTTTGTGTTAGGAGCACGGTCAAGAGGAATAATTTGTAAATGCACTTTCCTGCAGAGCCTTGAGAAAAAAATAACCTTCACCTAACTACCTTTCTTTTACACAAGAGTATTTTGCTTCAGCTCATGAAGTGTATCTTTTTGTTTGCCACCCTGACATCCAAGATGACTAATGAATGCCTTCATGCCAATAACCAACAAAAACAGAGCAAGCTCTCCTTAATCTGCAAGACTGCCACAAACATATGCAAATCTTTCCTTAATGAATCCTAATTTGTACTTCTTAATTCTGTTAGACCTTACATGCCATGACATAAAAATTGCACTTCCCCAAAATAGGACTGGCTTTCTAATTCTGCAGATAAATGAACTAACCACAAGGCCAAAGTGATGGAGTCAAATGGGAAAAACAAACAAACCAAAACAACAACAAAATGTCCCAACAAAAAACCACCACACATAAACACTGCATGCATACATACCTATTATTTTCCACAAATTTTCAGACTTACCTTTCATAAGTCTAAACTAGTGATTCAACCATTTTCTCAAAGACTGACAAGAGCACAATAGCTTTACTTTCAGAACAGAGCAGCTGAGAAGGAGAGAGTGTCTTTCAAAGCCTGCTGGATTTTGGTGCACACCTCATGGAGCTACAACAGGACCATACAGGAAAGGTACTCTATAAGGAACTTGTTCAAAACAATTCTGCATTTTTCAATATGAGGCAGGATAAGAAGTTTTTTTTTGGGGGGGGGTTAAATATTTTCATGCTTATCCTTCAAGTTTACCAGCAAGTAAAAGGAAAACAAAATTTAAAAAAAAAAAAAAGGAAGAAAGAGGTATCCACATCCAACTAAAAGTTACAAACCTATATTCTTTTATAAAGGAGACAGAGAACAAGGAGGCTTGTATTTTTAGTTTTATGAAGAAAAGTTAATGCAATATCTTATCAACATAAACGGTGCTGGGTATTTCTGGAAAAGTTGTACAGTAGTAGTGGTATGTTTCTAATAATGTACTTTCAGTTTTACTAACTGGTCAAATTACATTAAAGTACAACACAGATGGGCAGTATTATTTTTACTTTATCTAAACACAGCTGTAAAGACTTTTTCTAGCCAAGGTACTTTGATATCTACAATAAATTTATTCATGCAGACCTTTTTAGAGTTTCATGCAATAAAGAATGGTTTCCAGTCTTTTTTAACCCATGACACCTGTGTTTCAAACCATACACTACATCTTATGAATTAATCATTAGTCATACAAAGTTCCAGTTATGGTTCCTAACTTTAAGAAATGGGAAAGTCAGTGCAGACATTTTAGGTTTAGCTTTTGTTGGAAGAAATTTTTGAAGAAAAATAGAACTACTTTGCAAGATTACGAGATCTAGTAATTTTTATCCATTTCCTGGAGCCTATTTGTCTCACTGTGAGGAGAATTAGACCATTTTAAATATTAGATTCACAGGTGCAAGTGAGAAAGAAAATAATGGCATTTGATTTATGAAACAGAAACAGACATCTTTGTCATTACAAGGGAGTACTGTTGAAAATAAGTCAATGTAAAATCTTTTACAGAGAGAATACAAAAGTGATCTCTGGAAAATATTAGTTAGATGTGGTTAAAGTGAGTCCCCATGAATAGGCTGGTCATTTAGTTCAGTTCATATCTTGAAATAAATTGCAAAGCACTTTGCTGCTCTAAATGCTTTCAGAAACTACCAAAATCACCCGCTTCCCAAAAGAGCTGTTTGAAACATGACTTACATTTTGTTCCTCCTGCCTTCCTCCTATTTTGCTTTACACCTTCTTTCCCTGCCTGTTGCACAGATCCCCACTCAGCTGAACATCCATTTTCCCATGGATTTTCTCCTGGCAGCATTTGGCAGCTCCAGTTTGACTGTTTCAGCAGAACGTGAAAGCAAATGGCAGCTCAGGCTCCACTGGAGCCAGAGGGAGAGAGTGGGACATCTACTCTGCCACCGCAGACACTCATGGATGCTTTTTCAGTTCAGCCTAGGATTTGGCTTACATTTCTCATGAAAGGTCCAAGATGCTGCTTTGTGCTAAATAGCCAGGTGGAGGGCTACTCCTGGAGAAATATAAAACAAGTAGCTGGTCCAGCTGCACCCAGCCTGAGGGTGCTAGGATGTCCCGCCCACAAACACAGCACACTTCAAATCTCTCTCTCTCTCTCCATCTCTGATGCAGGGCTGCAAATACAAGTTTCTTGATGCACTCTTTCTAGAGCTACAGTAGTTAAGGGGTTTAGGTTTTTGCTGCACTACAAAAAAATCCATCTGGGAACCATCTCATTTTTCTGACTACACTTGTCAGTAGAAGTGAAAAGAACCTGCTGAAGAAAGTTTTGTGAGATATGAAAGAAAAGCTGAGCTACACGTGTGCAAGTGGTAAAGTTTGGGGTAGCTCAGGAACCTTAAAAAGCATCTGGAAAACAATTCTTATAAAACAGAAGTGAAAACTGTGTATGGTGTTAATCCTAACAAGCTGACACTTGAAGGGGCAAATCTGTTCATAAGGCCCAAAGATAAACATTCATGCATGTAACCAGAATGTAAAATGAAACAGAAAACCTGATTATACAGGTGACATTGACTCTTCAAACCACCCTTAGGAGTATTTTCAGGTCATTAGGTCTAATCATAGAATCACAGAATCAAAAAATCATAAAATGGCCTGGGTTGGAAGGGACCATAAAGATTATCTAGTTCCAACTCCCTGCCATGGGCAGGGACACACTCCACTACCAGGTTGCTCAAGCCCCATTCAACCTGACCTTGAACACTTTCTGGGATGGAGCAGCCACAGCTTCTCTGGGCAACTTGTACCAGTGCTTCACCACCCTCACAGTAATGAGTTTCTTCCTAATATCTAATCTCATTCAGTTTGAGCCATTCCTTCTTGTTCTATCACTACATGCCCTTGTAAAAAGTCACTCTCCAACTTTCATGTAGGGCCCCTTTAGGTACTGGAAGGTGCTATAAGGTGACCCTGGAATTTTCTCTTTTCCAGACTGTGCTCTGCTTTTTCCTGATGCCATCTTATATAAATATGCAATATCAAGCTCCATTTGAAAAACATTTTAATTAATTAATTTGACACATGGAGGGGATTGGGTGATACTTTGCTGGTTTTTTGTTTGTTGGTGGGGATTTTTTTGTTGTTGGGGGGTAGGGTTTAAGAGTGAAGTGATTTACACTCATGAATTGACGTTCTGACAGATGAACTTTGACAAATCTAGCAGTTTTCATCTATCACCATTCCTACCTCCCCATGTCATTCCTCTGTAGAGGTTAGCACACCGTAACAGATGAAAATGCACGACTCAATTATTCCAGTTCACAGTGCAGAATATCAGCTTAAAGCACTAATGAAGGTGTGGTTTGTAAGAAGACATCAGACCATAAACTGAACCTAAAAATGCTGTGCACACACATTTCACCAAGTCTGAACTGGTGATGGTAAGTTTTGGGATGACAAATTAGATGCAGCAACATCTTTATCCACTCAGAAAATGAGAGCAGGACCCCTCAGATGGATGGGTACACTTCTGAGATGAGCTGGCAACACTTGCACTGTCCAGTTTCCTAACTGGCCTTATCTTCTGTTCATCCCTTTATTTCTGCTGGCTCACTGGACTGGTTTGTATCTTCTGCAAAAGGCTAAGCACAAGTCAGATCTTCCAAGGCTTTCAGGGGTTGAATTGAGATTATTTTAAAAACATATATGTTAGTCATTGTAAGTAGTTCAGAATTGGATTGTTCTGAGATGGAGACCAGAAAAAGGCTTACTCTTAGAACTTCTTTATCCTGTTTCCTACTGTCACATTGAGAGCCCCTCCATTTTACACAATTTCTAAGTGCATGTTATGACTGAAGGAAGACTATTTCAAGTCTAATCTAACCCTTTCTGATTAATTTCTCCCCAATTTCCCAAAAATGTCCCCAGAAAATCTGTAAAGAAAATCAGTAGTTAACACAGATAAGTTCTGCTCGCTTTCAAATTCAGTTCCTAAATAGAGAATTCTGTTTAAAAAAAAAATCTGAGAGGAAATTTAGAAAATAAATTTGTTTGATTTGTATTTTTCATATCTATACCTATACATGGAATTTTGTTTGAAAACAGAGATACTGAAATGTGTTAACTCTATCAGAAATCAAAACTTATTTTCACCTGAAAATATCCATTGAACTAAAAAGTAAATTAGTTGGAAAATTCAAATTAAGATGTAAAAGGTGTTAGCAAGCTCCATGGCAGTTCATTCTTCCTCAATATAACTTGCCTGATAAGACAAGTAGATAAGAAGAGGTTTTAACCAATTTTCTGTAAGAGGTAGAAAAGTAAATTTAAAATCCCATGTGACTAGAACTTAGCCTTTGTTTAGTGTTCGAACACTGAATATCATTCTGCTGTCAGTCCTGCTCAGTCCTAGCTAATCTCCTTAGTTTTTATTAATTCCTCTATCACGCAGAATTGTCAGAACCTGTAAGTAGTATCCTAAATGGCTGCTACTACTGCATTCAATAAAATAACAGCTCACTTATAATGCACAAAATCTTACAGGTAACAATGTTAATAGCACACAAAATCACTGATAAAATAGCCTATGTAGGTTTATATATGCTACGTAGAATTCATGGAAATGACTTGGCAAGACCTAGGTAAAGATTTTTCCCTTTTCTCCCAAGAAACAGTAAATATGAAAACCACAGCTTTGAGAAGGTAAACTACTCTGCATTGATGCAGATATAAAGAAAAGTGAAAAAAGTAGTGATGAAATGGCTAGATCATACATTTGAAGTAAAATAGATTTTGTGTGTGGAGTCAAAGTAGAATTCAACATGCCTTGTAATTCCCTTCTTTCCCTGTACCTCTCATGGCACGAACACTCAGTTCGAAAAGGCAATACTGGAAGGGGTGAAATCTTTAGAGTGGGTTTAGCTGTACCAGTATCTCAGCTGCAGAATATCTTTCCAATTCTGCCCTCTTCGTTTCCCTTTTCCCTTCTTCTCTTGCACACACACTTCTGTGCCCAGTGCTACTGAAAGCTGAAAGGTCTGCATTCACTCCCAGATCAAAACCTATTTGTCATTAAATTATAGCTTTAAACAAAAAGACAAAAGACTCTAAAAAAGGAGGGGAGTGATAATTGGGAATATCCGTATTTTCCTCTGCCTTCGTGTCCCTAACATGACCAGAAAATAATAGCTTCCCTGAAGTGTATTTACAAGTCTGAAAATGAAGAGCAGTGAAGTCTAAGGAGACATCTGAAATGAAGTCAAGTAACAGCCACTAAGAGGAGTAAAACATGTTGTTCCATGCACTGAACAAAAGCACAGCTAGTACTTAAGACACAGTAATAAAAAACCATCTTAGGTGCTCATGAAGGGAAGAAACTGGATTTGCACCCAGCTTACTCACTTGGATCAAAGAATCCTCCTGTTTCCAGCTCAGACCTTTCCTCAGCCCTTCCCTGGAAGTCTGCTAGCATACACAGACCAATAGATACGTTCATATGTCTCAAGAAGACGGGTTCCAGATCTAGCTAATCTAGCTTAGTCTGTGATGTCCTTGTGTGTCCCATTCCCTTCCTTCCCAGTCTTCTTCAATCAAGGTTAAGAATTTTAAGGAAGCACATGGGTGCAGGTGATGGACTGTTTCCCACAGCTCCCAATCCCATCCATTCTGTCATTTTTCATTTGTGAATCCGATCAGAAGTGTACTTCTCCTACAAGAGAAGCACCCAGCAGGAGTGATCCACCATCTCTCAGGTGAGTCATATTTTGGTTTTGCACCCTAAACTTGCAGATATCTGTCCCCTTTCCACAGCTGTCCTCTACTCATCCTTTAGGTTAAAGGTTTAGCACCTCATGTTCACTGATCCCCTCATTATGCATTGCTCATAGTAGTTTTAATCTGTGGGTTTTGTTCAGACTAGGTTTATTTTTCTCTTCCAGTATTTCACTATTTGTGTATGTGTCATCTAATGTAAGGGTTGCAGTGGTAATTGCTACCCTTCTGTGGAAATGCTCAGTAATCACTGCGTAAACCTTGCATAACATCCAGAAAGCAGCTTAGAGTTGGCTCCAAGCAGCCTTAATCTACACATCCAAGCATATTTTTGTAAAGCTAAACTAAATGTGTGTTTATCAGAGAAGTCATACAGTCGAAACTTACCATGGCCTCAGTCTCTTTTCCACAAAAAGGTTGTCCGTAGAAAGAAGCTGGAATTTACTACCCAGGCTGTCAGCTACTGTCAAGTGGAAGCTCTTCTGGGTACAGAACACACAATAATCCCATTCCCAAACCAATCCTAAAATCAGCCTTGGGCAAGGTACTGCCCACGTTGCATAACCAGTTATATCCACCAGGACAAAAAGAAAACAAAACGTACAAACAAAACCCAAACCCAGCACAAAAAGAAATCCAGAAGAAAAAAATATCCAAAAATCATTTCCCCTACGGTTACTCAAGTCTTGTGCCCATCTATCATCTCAGTAGGTGTTTGGTGACTACAGCTATAATACACAGCAAAAAAGAGGCCAAACACCAAGGCAGAAAAAAATTGCTGATGGCATACACTTGTAAATTATTTAATTAAATTAATCACTTAAAAAATTATGATGATCTAAGTCATCTCGACAGAGCAAGCAGTATTAAGGATCAAACTCTCCATCACAATTAGACAGTACCTCACCATGCCAAATAGATTCAGAGAAATTATTTACAAAGAGGATTTAATCAATAGCTGACAATAATAATGGCCACTAGATTGAATAAAGTGAATAGCGATATATGCAAACACATGCCTTTCTCTTTTTTTGGAGAAACAGCCTTCTGAAAAAGAAAAAAATAGTAGGAAAATGACAGTAAATGAGCTATAGTTCCCTCCATGCAAAAAAAAAAAAAAAGGTTATAAGAGCAGCACAAAGGCAGAACCTTAATTAAGAGCTTCAAAAGCAAATATTAGCCAAATAATAAAAAAATACATATATAAAAAAAAAAATAAGTAGAGAATGTGAAGCATGACAGCATCACAAGGAAGGAAAAAGCCCATGAAGGGCAACAGTGAGAACAGGAGAACTGAAAGAAAAAGTGCACTATGCTCTATAAAATTGAGATGAAAGAAGACAATTTAAAGATCCCTTGTTTTTCACTATTGTCTTAAATTAATACAGGCTAAAGAAATACTTTCTTAAGTAAATGTGTAACATAACTTTAAAAAAAACTATAAAGCTATTCACAGTGGAAAAAAATTGAAGAACACATTTCAGAAAGGTGTTGATACTGAAATGCTTAATAATAAATCTACTTACTGCAGATTCATATTTCTGGAGGTAAATTTGAAAAACGTAGGTACATAAAAGGGGACTAAAGCAAAACTGAAAGCAACTAGACTCCAGAATTGTGCCTTCTCTGTTTTCCACTCAGTTGACACCTAATCTCAAAGGCATCTAGACACTACGTGCACTTCAGTCTCTGATCTCAAATCCAGGAAGAGTAACTGCATGTCCAGAAGTGTCTCAGGTCTGTACAGCAGCCTTTCCCATACCAGCTCTCTTGTTGGCACATCATTCATGCCACAGCTTGAATGAGATTCAGAATCTGGGAGTTCTACATTACTCCATTTGCTAAGCAACAGCGTGATTACCATCTCCGAGTACGCTAAAACAACCACAACTCTGGGAATGCAACTGTAGCT
The DNA here is from genome assembly GCA_013398115.1 of Falcunculus frontatus. NCBI lineage: Eukaryota > Metazoa > Chordata > Aves > Passeriformes > Falcunculus > Falcunculus frontatus. The sequence continues at coordinate 425,225 of VZRV01007585.1, forward strand.
CTCAGCCTGGCTTGAGGATTTTATATCGAATTTTGTCAAGCAGGCCTCAGAGGAAATACAGAAACTGACCTGGAAGCAAGGACAGAAAGACCATACATTCCCAGCTGAACTCCAAGAATGGAATTCATCTCCTAATACAGGTGTCTGGGTTTCCCCTGCAGTCAAGAAGGGGCTAAGCAGCACAGCCAGAGGATTCCAGACAGCAGCTCACTCATCCTACAGCAGACATGTTGGTCAAATGAATCACTGCTGACTAGCTGACTCCATCACTGACTGTGGCAGTTTTGACACCAGACTAAAATCAACACCCACTTGCTGGCACCTAAAATCCTACCTTTACTAGGTAATCTACTGTAGTTTAATTGCCCATTGATTCATTCTCTCACACCCAGAAAAGGCCACCTTCCTTATTATACACTGGTAGAGATGCAACTGGAGAGAAGTTCTTTATCCAAGACTTGTGTGGCAACAAGTGCACACCAATATAAGATGAGAATTAAAGTTATGATCCCTTTCAATGAGTACTGTAGCAGCGTCAAAAGTTTTCCCTATACTGAAAAAGCTTCCCCACTTCTTTATTAAGAAAAGATGCATCAGTTGTTTAAGTCATTTCAGGAATGAAGACAAAACTGAAATCCTCAGCACCCTGTTCTTGAATTCACTGATAGAATGTTTGAGAAGTTCACTGTGCTTGTCCAACATGAACAGATCTAGAGACTGTGTGGTTGAAAGTGACAGCTGTACCTGAATCAGCTCTCACTTTGATCTGCAAAATGAATTCCCAAGAGATATGCCCAAATTTGGTTCTGAAGGAAGGTTAACTAAGAGTACAGACAGTAGCACTGAGCAAAAACAGTTCTGGGAGTAGCTGTTTCACAGACTTCTACCATAGTCTTCCCACAAAAAAAGCATGAAGTGGTTCCATGGTTATTTCTAAGGTAAGGAAGATGACAATACAGAGGTTTAGTTGATCCCATGTCTGTACAGGACTCTCATAGTTCAGAGAGAAATCCTGATGTTTTGAAGGAGCTCTACCAGTTATTTTGAATGAAGATGATAGAACTGAGTGATAGATAGGGCTTTTATTTATTTATCTATTTTTATGTCTTTATATAGTATGTACTATATTTATATTAACTCTTTTTTTTCTGTGCAAAATAAAAACAGCTCTTCTGGCTAGAGAACTTTCAATAACAAGTGCTGTCAGAAGTTTCAGAATGGGCCAACCATGTAGCTATGATTGGTTCATAGCAGCAACATTTGCTGAATGCATTAAGGGAGAAACATATTGTCTAGGTGGAGTAAAACTAGAAAAGTAATCCAGATTGGTAGACATGAATGATCTGTCATCAATCAGCTGTAGAAAGAGGTTGCAGGAAAGGTAAGGGGAAGAAGATAATTGCTTGAAGGATGAGAAGCCAGAGAGTCCACTGCAACCACAAGCTGGCATTTAAAAACTGCTGACGGAGAAGACAATGCCTTATAGGAAGAATTGCCAGACAATTAGCAAAAGTCCACAACCTTTTATAGAACAGTTTAACAAGATGCTAGGAGGAAAGGAAACAGACAGGAACTGACACAGAATTTATGGTGTAAGGCTGCAAGAGGTAAGAGACGCCAAGGAACGGTCTGTCTGAGGTGAGCTGGCAAGAGGGCATGACACCCCCCTAGAGAGCTGCAGTTTACTCCAATACTAGCACGACATAATTCAGTCCACAACTAATTACCACTCCTGGAGTTTCCCAGAACCTTTACTTGTACCTGTTAACATGGACAAAGGTAAAAGCACACTGTACCAGGCAATCAACCTTCTACAGAAAGTACCAATCCCCTGCAGAATCCTCAAGGCACAGAACAGCAGTCGAGTTTACAACTCACATGTGAGGTTCCTGTTCCACCCTTTGCTATTAATGGGCAAATTCATCAGCCTTCTTACAGGCAACATTGTTACCTTTTCAACTGCATGCATTGTCCTTAATAAATCCTAGTGAAAGAGAAAAATAGGACAGAGAGCAAATGAAAAGACAGAAGGCTGTTTGGGCCTTTCTCAACCCAAATTTGTTATAGAAATGCAGTAATCCCTATCTTCAAACCAGAATATTTTAAATCTTTAAAAGAAATCTAGTTCTTTATACTACCAACATAGAATACAACATGTGTACAACATTTGCCATGCAATAAAGGAGGGTCGTTTGAGGCAGGGGCTACCAAGATTTAAAGGAATGACATTAAGGGCCTTCATCAAAACAGAAGAATGGAGTGTATTGTTTAGCATGACAAATCAGATTCCAGTCCTGTCACCTATAAACAAAGTCTTTCATAACTTTCTAGTACAAGTTTTTCAGTGATTTCTGACATTCCATATGCAGAATATTAATTAAATACATTTAAGTTCCTTCTTCCTCATTGCAGGTGTTCAGTCTCTGTCCTGGACTCAAGGTAGCAAATTCCTGCAGCACTCAGAGAGAAAAACATAGAGAAAGAAGAGTCCCACATGAGAAATAAGGAGTTATTTGCTAGAATACAAAAAAGCAAACTCAACCCTACCAACACTCAGCATTAGCCACAGAATGCACTAGTTGACATTTTTTAAATAAGTTACTGGACTGTAATTCTGAAACACAGACTAAGTTAAACATATTAATATTAATAAAATATAACAAAGTTTTTATGTAATGTTATTTCTTTGTAGTATGCGCTTATCATCTAAGAACATGTCACACTACACATTTTTGCACAAGCATGTGATAAAGAATCCTCCCACACACACCTTTACTGGGGCAGGATGAACTTATGGAGGAATGTTAACTCTGATTTTTATAGGACTAAAATCGCAGCCTAAATCTGTCTTTTCCGAGTATTAATAAACTTTACCACTACACAGAACTGCGGTATAAAAAATGATGAACCAGTATCTTTTTAATTTGAAACACTTCATTGTGAACTGTAATTATGGATCAGCTTTATGAACAATGCAATGCCACATTCAATGGCCCTCACAGACTCAGCTGGATAATAGATGTTCATATTTTCATGTTGGGCTAAAATAAATGCAAAATTTCACATGACAACACAATAGAAGCTGATCCTAGCTCACAGTCTTAAGCTATTAATTTTTTGGAAATGCCAAGGAAGCCTGCCTAGATATCAAAATAGCTTGCAAAGCACTACTGTGTGCTCCCAAGGTTAATTAATTCAAGTTTGGCCACTTATTTTCAAATTCTGTATGGTACTAGAAGGAACTTACTTTTCCTCATTTAGGCAAATCTCTTTTTAGAAAATTCAAAGAAACAGCAACTGGTAAAATGAATCCATAAATAAATCAAGACATGAACTGTAAAGATTTTTTATTTTTAAGGATGGAAAGGCATTTAACAAATGCTCATGTAACTTAATGAATATCTTAAAAATAAAGATATTCCTATCTGATCAAATAATAACAGTTCAGCTATCTTTGTTCGCTGTGTTTAAAGCCAGCTGTATCTGAGCAAACTTAATGACTGGACAGCTTTATCTATACTATGCAATTTCTAAAGTAAACAGTTTTATTTCATGCCAAGAATGAGCACATTAAGAACAGAAGTCACAAAGGTTTATGAATAAAATCAACCATGAGTGAAGAGATGTAAAGGCTATTATCTTTCTGCTTTGCAGCTTAACCTTTAAAGCAAATGCCCCACCATTGTGAAAAAAACAGACCAATTTTGGGAAACAAGAAATTACCTTCACATATATAATGATATTATCAAGCTGAGCAAGGATGCCTGCATCAAAGTGAAAAATAGGGGCCTGTGGTGCAAAGCAACAATTTCCAGCAATTTCAGAGATGCAGGTTCCACATCCAGCTTCATGAATGCTGTCAGCAGCCAAGCCCTTGCTAGAGCTCCAGGAGGCAGCCTTAGACATAGTTGCATGAATACAGTCCCCAGAAAGCTGCTCTAAAGGACAGAGCAGGACATCAGACTCCTGGAGCACGGGGACACTGAGCAGCTGCATTGCAGAGGGTGGCCCAGTCTAGGGCCATCACTAAGGGCTGGCAAGTCATTTCTGCTGAGCAGCTAATATCCATTGGATTGGGCATTGGGAGTGCAACAAAGGTTGGTTGCAGGCTACTGATAAACCCCCATGATCTCACCCAAAATGAGCTGAAGAAGCAGGGATTAATTTGGGTGCAGAGGGTATTAAAGAGGCCTGACAGGCTGCAAGCTACCCCCATACTCTAACCATAGCTGCCTGCAGGATCTGGAGGTCACACAGGAGTGGTGGGAGGGCTGAGCAGCTGATCCGTGAGGGACAACCAGCCAGGAGCCAAGAGCCACTACAGCACAGGCAGGGTCTGCCCTCACTGTGGCACAGACCCACAGCGGGCAAGCAGAGCAAGGTGGGTAAGAACAGCACGATTCACCTGCAGACCAGCAGTCACCAGCCAAGGGCAAGGCAGCAAATCAGGTCTGGTGTCAAGCTGGGAACCCAAATGATAAATTGGGAATATCAGAGGACAGAATTCCACACAGACACATGCAATAAAGCTCAGGCACAGAGTACCAGTGGTCAGGGCCGTGGAGGTCCATTAGTGCCCTCAGGGCCCAGACACACCCCAGGTGCACAGGGAAGCAGAAAAATGTAACCTAAAACTCTCTACAGTCCACACAACAACAATGTTTCTGGACTGTTGCTCACTCCTTTTTTGATTGGCTGTAAGAGAGTGACCACAATACTTGGAGACACTCTCCCCTCAGCTTCTTAGCTCTTCTAATTTATAGATTCTGCTATTCAGCTCCTTGTACAACTCCTGTTCCACCATTGCATGTGGCACAAATACACAGTCTGGATTGAGCTCTCGGAGAACTGAGGAAAAACAACAAACCTGGGTTGGTTCTCAAAATGAACAGACTGGGTTTCTTCAGAGACTTGCTTAGACTACAAACTAAGCACATACAGTGCTAAGATAGTATCTTAATTGATATACATGCTTTTGCTGTGGAAAAATGCATAGTGTATTTACAGAAAAAAAAAATAAAAGAAATACAAAGCAGCATTACAATGATAGTCACAGATCAAAAATAAATGAAAAATAAACAAATAAATTACATTGTTAGGCAAAACAGCCACTATGCACACTGAAAAGTTCTCAAAAGAGTTGGCATGTCCTGCCATGATTAAACCACTGATAAATAACCATTCAAAAAATTCAAGAGTCCTAGATTTTATTCACATGACAGAGTTTACAGATGACTTGCATAAAATAAATACTTCTATTCATTGTTCCCTGTGTCCTTCTTCCCTCTGACTCAGAAAGTTATAAAGATATGAATGTCTGTTCGAAGGCAGAACAAGCCTCTGTGGTTTCTGAACACCCAAGCAGTAAATAATCACATCATACTTAAGAGCACAGAATGGTGAGCAATTGTTATGATAATGGTGGATACCTCTGAAATAAGTGAAATTTGTGCTGTAAAATCAGGTTTTAAGCTGATACATGTTTACTCAGACAATTTTTCTACCCCATCCAAACTTAAATGTTTAATGTGTGCCCCATCAAATCTCCACTTAAATCTTTTAAATATGCATTAAGATAATATTTAAATGTTATGAATCCTAATGCTCTCATCCACCCAAATATTCACCTTTTTCCAAAAGAGGCTTAATATAAAAAAATTAATTCTGTGATACTTTTTATGATTGGCACCTAATTATGAGAAGAATTCAGGTGAATTTCTAAATGATTAAAGTCTGTGAAAAAGTATTCCAAGAGATGATGAGGAGTCATACAAAATAACACAAAAATAGTCTTTTTCTGACAGTTCCGTGTTTTACAGGAGAGACAGGGCTCCCATATGCCAGTTTTTTCCTTCTTTGTTTTAATCTTCCCTATGGAGCTCTGCTATTTGAAACACACAAAAGCATACCAGATTTTTAACTGATAATTGAAGATGCATTGGGCTGGTTCCTGCCTCAACAATGTCAGTCACTAAAAGCATAGAAGATATTTCAGAATGAATCCCAAATCATTCAGGGTTGATTGAAGTTGATTAATGTGATAACCTGAACTTTAAGAAATTCAGTGCAGGCATGTTGAGCCACAGTTCTCTGCTGAATCTGAAATTAAGATATCAAGTTCCATGGCAAAGGTGGAATGGGAAAGAATACTCTATACTATGTTTTCCAGGGAACAGCATGCTCTACTGGCCAGCTCAGCATAGCAAAGCCACAGCCCTGACTGCTCTTTTCCCCTTGTCCTAACTATTGGAAAGGCTTTAATTAAGTCTACGCTCTGAAAGAGTGAAACAAAGTAAAAGTTCCCTACATCCTCCTTTCAGGCATCCACAAGGAAGAGCTCTGTTTCAGACTCACATATGATGATAAAAGTATGGGATTTTAAAAAAAAAAAAAGTAGTTGTTCTTTTCTACAGCCATGTCAACAAAAACATGGTAGAATTAAGGAGTTGGTTTGCATCTCCATATGTAGTCCAGCTGTAGAACAAAGGTGTTACCAAAAGCAAATCCTTCATGCAGCAATAACTGCGGAAGTTTTTGCCAAGATTAAAAATGTTGCAGATAACATGCAGATTTGCATTAAAATGTCTGGAAAATATAATTTTATTATCAGCCTATAGCACAAGGAATGCTGAAGGGGACTAGTGTGACTTTTTCATTGTCTCCTGCTCAAGAGATCTGAAAAGACAGTCTCATGTAAGAGGTTTGTGGGAACCAAAGCAAATCTGTCAGGGTCACAAGTATAAACATTTTAGAAGTCTCTGCACTTTTCTTGTGAGCTTTGCCTCTCCCATCCTTTCTCAGATTTCATCTCAACTCCTCTGTAACTTCAGACTATCTGTTCTAGGATGTATGGGTCACCTCAGCAGAAGTCTCTGTGTTAGGTAACCTGACACTGCCTTCAGCAGCCAGAGGAGTGTCATACGAGAGGCAGATGGACAAACTGGCTGATTTTTGCACTGTGATGCCTGAAGAATGCAAAGCAGCAAATAGAACCTACAGCTCCCAGTTTGTATTCACAACATCTACAGCCTGATTTTTTGCCAGAAAAATTACATTAGCTTTCATAGAACAACAGAAAAAGAACTTCAGCCCATTCCTCTGCCATTACAAAAACAAAAACCAAAACAGCCAAAAACCCCAAAACAAACCAACAAAAAAAACAGAAGAGAATTTGACCAGCCTGTTTTCAAAGATATACCATGAGAAGTAGTTCCAGAGCCCCACTAGGCAATCATTTCCATGTCTCCAGTGTCCTTATCACTAAGGAAAAATTACTAACATCTAATCTGTATTTTCCTCACTGAAGTTTAGGCCCATTGGTACCTTTCCCAGACACAGTAAACAGTTTATTTCCTTCTTCATTATTAATAACAAAAAAAGAGTTATAACATGAGTTCACATGAGTTCACATAACATGAGTTCAAGAAGGTTTTGGGGAACATCATGGTACCAGAAAGGAGAAATTTTTAATAAAACATAAAGAAAAAAAGATATTAACCATGATAATAGCTCAGTTTTAGAAGAGGCTATATTACTAGCATTGAAATTCAGCATTAAAGAGAGAAGAAATAGCTCATCCAAATTAAATATTCTCCGGCTGTTCAGTTTGGACAAATTTCATGTAAAAATACTTAAAAAGCTGGCTGAAGTACAACAATTAAATTACTGTCTCTAGAAGCTCATGGAAAAACAGAATATCTAGGGAAAAAACCCCATATCTTTACAAAGGGTGTAAGGAAAGATTTGGGGAACTTTCGATTAACATAAATTCCTAAGAGAAGTCTTAGAATAAAAAATACTGTAAGTGCAAAGATAGCCCAAAATGTAAATCATAGTTAAGACAGGTTCCTTCTATGAATAAGTCACATGAAACCAAAGTAATGTGCATCTTTAGCAGAATGTTATGCCCTGTGAATAGTGGAAAGGCAATGGAATTTATAAATTATAAAGATTTTGGCAGCATCTCATGTTGAATTTTCACACGGGTGTGAGGCAACCAAGATCAAAAGCTGCAAAAGGTGTGAAACTGATAGTCACAGTACTGCTACATAGTTAACAAGGCTCCACATTAGTCTGCTCGGTATTGCTGGAGACTTTAATTAATCATCTAAATAATGCAAGAGAAAGTCTATTGTTACTAAATTCAAAGATGTCAGCAAGCTGGGTTGTAGGAATGAATGGACTTGGAAGGACCTTAAGATATGGCTATTCAGTAGTGATTAATATCCAGTGGTACAGTGCAATTCCTGGGATGGCAAACCTCAGTATAAGCATCCTTACTATGCTAATCTTAGAAGTATTTAGAGTGTTACAAGAGTGTTAAGTGGAAACTGAAATGTTAAAAGGTATGTTGGTTTCTGTTTTATACAAACTGCAGTGCAAGGAGGGAAGTACTACAATACAAAACCACACAGGATTTATGTTGCGTTTCAGGCTGTTTCCAAAGTTACTGTGTAAAGCTCTCATGCTCTGATGTAATATACTGGTCTAATCAACAAAAATGAGGATAAAACAGAAATACAAGGTCACAGCAAGCACTTGGAAATGGATTTAAGTCAGGCTCAAGGAAACAACTCATTCTCATTCACTTTTAGAAGTCTACTGAACACAAAATCACATCTGAGACAGCTGCCTAAAGCACCTTTATAGCCAATAAGCAGATGCAGGCACATCAAAGTAGAGTTTATCTCATCCTAGGATACACACCTGACCATGAGTCATACCCTACTGCTGGACTCTTCTCTCCATGAATCGTAAGGGAGACTGCACCACTAGCTCTACCCAGGCATCTGAAGTTAGAGAAGTATTGTCTTGTCCTCAGTATTTAGGCAGACACTCTGAATCATCCATGTTGTTAGAAGAACATCAGAGTGGTGACACAGTTCTGGGGTTTTTTTTAAATCTAGGTTACTGCAAAACAAATGATGACGTCAGGCTGCTGTTTTCAGTCTACATTTCTGTTGCCAGTTAGGCAGAAGCTGGTACAAGAAGGTCATGAAAAGTCGTAAATGTGCCTCAATAACTCTGAGCTCATTTTTTTCCAAAGTATGCAGCTGATGTCCTGGCCTTCTAAGCTTTCTGTGGTTTCTACAATTATAGACTGATTTCTGTGCTATTTTAGGATAAAATTCCATGTTTGATCCCTTTCTGCCACAGTTCACTTCTCTATCAGGTGGTTTGGGAGAAAGCAACATTCTCATGGCTCTTTCTAATGCGGTTAGGGCTGCTCAAACTCTCCCACCGACATTAGTCTTGCCTTTGATTTTAATAGCACTGAAATTTCACACAGGTCTTGAGCATGGATGAACATAGGGTGTGATGTTCAGCATTGTACAGAGAAAGAGAACTCAAAAAAAAGGGAGTCTTCTTCCCTAGTTCCTCTCTAATATACATTTTCAGTAGAGCCATACTGCTGGATGATTATTTTCACAAGCTTATAAAAAATTATATTAAAAAGGGTAATAAAATCATTCAACAGCACCTTAGTGTGACCAGAATAAAACAGCTGCCACCTGTTCTTCAGAAAGTTATCTTCTTGTGTTATGACCATTTGCTGCTGGTATCCACTTTCCAAATAGTGCTTGACACTGTGTACCCAGAGGTAAACTGAGCTAGTGCTTCCAAGTGGAGGTTTTGGGGAACATCAGTGGTTGCTAATCACCAATACTCCTGATTGGTAGATGAGACAAGACAACACTCTCTGTTTCAGGGGTAATTGGGTACGTTTCCCTTTCATTCCATACAACAGCTACTTCCAATTCTCATTGACTTCAAGACCTCAAAAATCCGCAACAGTGATTTTAGAGAGAAAATTAAACATACCACATCATCCTTTCTCCTATTTCACTCATGTGCTGAAGAACTGATGACAGCTGTGGCTGCAAATGTAACACATAAAACATTACCCTTTGATATAAAGGATCATTGAAACCTGAGTGAAATACAGGGTTACAAATGAAGCTTCACAAACTTTTGCCTGATTTTAAGGGCAAACTGAGTGACTTCGTAAAGGATCATGAACTTAACCTTACAGACCGTACATATAGCAGCATAGTAAGTTATGTTACAGCAAGTAGAATGCAGTACAGTAGCCCTTGAAACATCCAGGAGTGGGTGTCTGAGAATGAGAAGGTGGGGCTGTGCAATACTGGGGCCATAGCTCCCGCTCTGATTACTTTATATTTCTTCTTTGGCAGTAGATGTTTTGACCTTCATGGGAGACTTTACTTTTAGACAACTTCTCTTTGATTTAATTTTTTCCCTCATTTTTCTAAAAATATATACTTTTTATGAATGTTTCAACCTTCAATTTATTTTTTTCCTCACAGAGGCCCATTCTTCTCAGAGGCATGAATTTCTGAAAATCAGATAAAACCCCCATATCAATACTTTCTGCATTTAGGGAAAGAAAAATCTAGTCATGTCACCAGATACTGCTAATGTGCTATGTCAGCAGAATACATGAAAAAGGCATGATTTTGAGTGCCTGGAGAAAATGGTCCCAAAGGATGAATAAATGGTTTCTTCCCCTCTTTTCTGAAGATAAGTAGAGACACATGATTACAACTTATGATCTCTGGAAAGCGTAGGTACTGGGCTGCTAATTTCCCAAGGCATTATCACTCATGTCCTTGGCATAGTGGCAGAAATAAAGGGCTCTGCTGTGGGCTAAATATTTGGGGTTTAGTGCCATGCTGCTAATACTGTCCAAAAAACCCCTGAAGCACGACATATACCCGCATGAGGAATTGGTTTATTTTTAAATTCTGACCAATATTGTGTTGCTTTCTTGCCTTAGAGTAATTATCACACCTAGTTTTCAAAGACTACACTTGAGGAACTCGAAGTAATCCTGAAACGGCTCCACACACAAAATTCGGTTTTCACAAAGAATGTCTGAGAGAGATTCCAAGACTCCCAGGAAAATGGAGGTCACATATCAGTTCTCCAGATACTAATCAGACAGAAAAGAGAAGAGGAATTTGCCTATGTATGCAGTCAAAAGACTGTTTACCATCAATTGTCCCCTCTTTCAAAGCGCAAAATGGAAATTGAAAAATAGGTTTCTGTACCTAATGACCAATATCTAGGAGAATATGTTATTCCATACTTGCCCAATTCTTTTTCATTTAGCATTCCATACCTGTTGTAATACAAAATAGCCACCTGAAGTAACTAGACCTTTTGATATCTACCATGGAGTTTATTGTTTTACTAAAGGTGCTCTGCTTTAAGAATGAGTAGGTAAAAAAAAAGAAGAAGAAAGTAAATGCAGATAAATATTGGAAAGATTATACCATACCAGTACCACCTAATCAGTGCTTAGAGTTATAATGATATAGCATTAATTTGGATCCACCTTTGCACATATCCATGCATAAATATTTTTTCTTTTCAGTACATCTCAGTGTTAGTAGAACTCAATTGAAGTGACTAAACTTATCCATAAAGTTATCCATAATGGTAATAAAGTATTAGTGATTTAGAAACAGGATAAAATAATATTATTTGCCTCTGAAGCTGAGATCCCTTACAGCATCACTCCAAATTTTCACATTCAGTAATTTCCTTCATCATGAAATAAAGACTTTTGAGAATACCGGAAGGGAGAAAATCACAGGTATTTTCACACAGAGATGCCATCTCTGCTACTGTTCCAATTTCCCTTTGTACTACAGACATTTTTACCTCCATAGTAAAGTAACTGCATGGTGGGAAGGGGAGAGAAGCATTCTTCCATTACTTTAAAGGTCCAGATGGACTTTAATAAGCTATGTTACTTCATGGAATTGCTAAACTGGCAAATATTTCCTACTTTCCTCACTGCTTAGTGAAACTGTATAATACAAAGTAAACATAAATTAATTCTTTTGGTAAAAATGCCTAAGGGCAATTTTTAAGAAAGAGAAACAAGAAGTTCAATAAAAATGAGATGCTAAAACTCAAGCGCAATCACAATTTCAATATCCTTGCCAGATATGTAACCTCAAATTTGTTTAAATCTTGAATGCTTAGAAACTTTTGAGAAAGTATTTCAGCTGTTTTCTCAAGAACAAAGTGAAGGTAGCTCATCAGTTTTTTTAAGCCTCAAGCACCTGTTAGATTAGGTACTAGAATAATAAACTTCATCTAGATGTATTGTAGAAATACAGATCTGGATGCAGCCACAGCTCTGGACAGATCAGCTTAAACATGACAATGTCACAGAGCCTGGCTCAGCAACTGGGATGTGATTAGATTATGGTTGGGCTTTAGTCCAAAGCCTGCAAGAAGGAGCCTTTGACTCAGTAGTCAAAATTAAGTAGATTCTAGAATTAGTATTCCTAATTCACTGGTCACCTTCATCTTCCAGGGAAAAATAAATAAAAACAAAAGCAAAGAAATAGACAAACAAAAGTTCTCTTATATTCTTTAGGAAAAAAACCAAAACTGTAGGAAACAAAGAAAGAAAGAAAATATTATTAGGATAAAAGTGACAAAATAGAGTTTAAATCTTTTGTTATTTAAGTTGAAGAATTGCTAACAAGTGCATGTGATAGAGTGACTTGCAGTTGTTCTGGCCAATTAAAAAATGCAAATTTCTTCCAATAGCAACTGAACACATTCTGTGAAGCACTCAGTTTCAGGAGGATTTCTCCAAATACATTTTGCAGAGGAAAGGGAAAGTAGAAATTTCCAGACATTGCCAACAAAATTACTGACATTTTCTTTCCTTCCTTTAAGCTTTCAGTGCCTTGGGTTTTTAGCGTCACATCTCTTACTGGTGATGCTTTGACATGCTGCTGGTGAAATAATTCAAACCCAAGCTTGAATAAAACTTAAAGCCTATTTTAGGAGTACATGAATAAATACGCTGATTAAAGAAAGATAAATTCTATCGTATCCTTCATTATTATGGATTTCTGCAACAAAAAGAAAAAAAGAAAGGAGCAATCAGGGACTGATTTTAAAATACAGCACCCTCTGACATATGACTAAGCATCTCTTTTCTGCTATTCAAATCTTGGGTACAGAAAGAAACTCATGGAAAAATTCCCTGTGATCTTTCAAGCTCATTGTTGCCAGCAGCACTTTTTCCTGCTCTTATCAAAACTTGCTGTTAAACTAGTGTCCTGGTTCTGGCCAGGACATGTTTAATTTTTGCAGTAGGCAGGAGGTGGCATGGCCAGGACTCAGAAGTTATTTTACACTACATCCTGTCATTTTTGAGGGCGTGGGGAAGAGAGTCTCTTCTGTGGAGAAGGGGTTCCTTCTGGTCAAGTAAGCATGATAGAGGGCTAAGTGGGGTAAACCAAACCTGAGCATTTTGGATGTGAATCTCTCACCTCTCTCTCGTACACTTTTGTTGTTAATATATTTGCTGTTACTGTTTGTTTTCTTATCTCATTGCTGTTTCCAGTAAATTGTTCTTATCTCAACCCACAATCTTTGCCTTTTTTGCCCCCGATTCTCTTCTCCATGCCACCACAGGGGGGAGAGTGAGAGCGGGCGTGAGTGAGTGTGGTTTGAAGAATCTTAGTGGGAGCACTAAATTGGGGAACGCAATTTCTAAAGCACAGCAATTAGTCACATAAGCAATGCAATTAACATGACCTATGCGAGGTGATACCTGTTGCAAGACAGAGCCTGCCTGCCTCACACATCACTTCTGCATCAGGGGCAGAATGCTTGCGCTGTGAAGCGTTAAAGTTCCCTCTTCCCTTCTGAAAGTCAGCATGGTGAGAAACACAGTCAAGATACAGGAGGCGAAATGAGTCATACAGTGCCTGCTGCTTTCTGCCTTTGTTACAGTAAGAGAAAGGTCAGCGATATTAAGGTTTAACTTACACCATAAACAGGCTCAAGCATATTCTATTGTCACCCATTTATTTTTTCTTTTTTGGTTATAATATCATCCTTCTTGTTAGAGCAGAAATTCTTACGTCAGTCCTGATATGAAAACAAACAGGAAACCAACTCCCAGAAATGTCTGTAAGAATTTAAAAGCTCACAGATAATTTTTTAATGTCATCTTACCTCAAACAAAGTTGGCCCTGGATCCCAGGAAAATATTAGGGCAAAAAAGAATAAACCCAGCATAAAATATTGTCAAAAACCAGTTGATTATCAAATATATCAAACTATTAAGGGAAATGACAATTTTTCAAAGCTTTTTCAGGCTTTCATGAGACATATTTATCACTTTTAATAACATCAGCATACCCCACTGCCTCAAAAGTGACCAGTGAAATGGCATTTAATGTACATCTGTGTACGGTTAACAGCTCAAATGAGAAAATGCTTATTCATGTCTACCCCAGAAAACTGAATGAAGGATCTTCTGGGCAGGATCAATGATTCCTCATTGATGGGCAAGGAGTTCCAGGTCCCTAATAAATGCTATGTCTGTCTGTGTGGGTATTTGCTTCTACAAGATGAGGCTGAGTCATCTTCTTTAGTGCTCTAGAAACCCTCGGAAAATAAATCTTCAAACTAGTGTTGTTCATCCAACAAAAGGATATAAACTAGTAGTTCCTGTGCATGCTTGAAGAGAAGTCCAAAGGTCAAGGAACTTGACTAGAGTCTTGAGAGCAGGACCAGGATAGAGTGTCTGCATAAAGGTGACAGCAGTACTGCAACTAACACTATTTATGATGTGCGAATTTCCTGTATTCAGTGGAGGATTTCTCCTTCAAACAAGGCCAAAAAATGAAAAGAAGTGGGGGGGCAAAAAAAGAGAGAAAGGGAGAATAATTCTTGATAGTGAAACTCCAGGATGGTCTAGAGCTGGGTGAAGGCCAAAAACACTTTTCAGTAAACAACATCACACCAGTTACAGGCAATGATGTAAATATTGCCAAGGAGAATCGATATCAAATGACTGGGGGCAAAGTGTGGAATAGAACAGGAGAACCAGCTACTCAGATAACAGACTGAAGCAGAAGCGGTACTTTCCCTCATGGTCTGAGATCCCATGCTGTGGAACAGGACAACCTCACCTCAGCAAGGACCAGTGAAAGACAGAACAGGAGTGGGTTCAGCCAGTGCTGGTGGAACAGCCTTGGTCTGTGTCACTCTTGGCAGCATCGAAAACACAGAGAGGAATGGGATTTCCCCCAAGTATGGTAATCTGCCTCAGCCTGGCAGCCTGAAGCTACAGAAGGTGGGGCAGCACAAGTCAGACTCTCAATCTTGCAATCTCCTGTAGATCGCAGAGGCTGAAAGGTCCCTCGGTCACCACACAGTTTTAGAAGTCTATCTTTAGTGACACAAAACTACTTACTAAGTATGCTTTAATCACCTTGATCCTAGAATTGGGATCCTAGATATGAAATGCAGATGCAGCAAGTGGGACAGTACCCTTTGCTGGCTGCCTAAATTTACATCCCTGTTCTTACTGCTTACAATTCTTCCAGAGCGACACCGTCTATGAGGAGGCCAAATATTTTTGACATTGATACACCACTGTTTGGGTCATACATAACAGAAGTTCTCAGGCCTGCAATTTGTCTCCAGGACCTATTCAGCTTTTCATAAGAATCACACATGCTATGTTACGAAAGTTCGGAAATTCCATACTCCACATTTTTTCTAAATTACTTCCCCACTGCCCACCTCCCTTCTTGCTTTGGTAAGTTTGGGAAGTTAATGCAATCACAGCCATTAAATGAAGAACACTGTCGGAGTGTAATGGGGACAGAAAGCCCTCCAACTTTTCATTCTCGCTCGGTAACCTACAAGTACTTTCTTATTATCTTCCAACTTGACAAACTGGGGGGAAAAAAGAGTAAGGGAAGATTTCAACGACCCATAAAATTACAATGGTTTTAAGATTGTTCTGTGAAGCCAAAGCAGAGCATAGCATGGATGCTCATTTCGTTTCCAAGTGGCATGTTTTCATAGAAATACAGAATAATACAGGCTTGAGTTATCTAGTCCAAGCACTTGCTCAAAGCAGGTCTCATTAGATGAGATTGCTCTGGCTGTGACCCATCAAGCCCTGAAAACAGTGAAGATTCTACAGTCTTCCAGGCAACCTGTTCCTGTGTGTAATAACACTCATGATAAAAAACTGTACCTGATTAGAGTTTCCCATTTTTCAGCTTTTGTCCTTTGTACATCATCCTACCATTGCACACCACTAAGAGGAGTCTGGCTCCATCTTCTCTATATTTTCCAATCAGTCAGTTGAAGGAACAGGAAGATCTCTCCCAAGCCTTCCCTTACCTAGTCATCTCCTCATATTTCATGTGCTCCACTTCCCTGGCAATCTTGATGGCCCTTCAATCGACTCATTTCCATATGTCAATCCTTTATTTTCGGAAACCCCAAAATTGACACCATACTCCAGATACAGCCTCACGAGTGTCACAGAGGTAAAAGATCACTTCCCTGGAACTGCTGGATATATTCATGCTGATACCACCCAGGAAGTGGTTGCTCTTTGGTGCTTTAATTGATTGGCTTTTTAAAAAAAAGTTAGTTTTATTTCTGTTCTAAATAGATTCCAATTCTATTTCTAAATCTTTAGTTCACTGAAACTTAAAATAAGACATTCAAAACTGAAATAACACCCTGCACAGGGGTTGTCAGTGTTTTAAATACAATCAGGAGAAATTGGTTCAATTTCTGCACATACTTACCCCTGAGTCTTTGTTCATAACCAAGAGTTGTGCTAATTTTACCAGCATGATTTTACCTCTAATCTGTGGACACAAATCAGCTTAAGAGCATTTCAGCAATTAAACTGAAGATATTTTCAAGCCACTGCCAGTAGAATGACTCCTCACATACCTTAGGGTAAATGAGAGTTAAGTTCCAAGAGGTGCCAAGTAGAAATTACACTGACAGCAATAAATGCAGTGCACACTGGTAGAAATCCCCCACCACCCCAGACCCATACAATAAATCCTGTTGTGAAAGTGCTAAGACTTTTCAAACTAGTGATACTTTTCAAATTAGTAGGGCATTGCCAGACCATGGCTTAAATAATGACTTACTTTTTCACAGAAAAAGGCATCTTAGTAATTTATTTCTTTAAGAACAGTAGACATGAAGATCTCTCAAATAGAAGGAAATTATGTTTTTTTCTGAAACCACTTTAATAAAAACAAAGGCATTAAAGTTTTATATTGAACACTCTAAAATGCTGAAGTATTAATTCAAGGTAATAACTCCTATAAGCATTACTGAATTATGCATTTTAAATTACAATTTTCAAAAAATGGCAGTGGGTATATTACAAAACTGAAAATAAATTTCACAAAACCTATTCTAAGTATTTTCTATGCAATGATTTGTGTGAATTATTTAACATTTTCATTAACATTGTCTGGAAATGTACAATTTTCTCCGACTTATATCTTGAGATCCTTGAAATGTTAAAGGACCTAGTTCTGCAAGTTTTCCTGCATTTTCCTGCATAGGCAGGCCACTAAATGCACACATATACATTTCTAGAACTCAGGATATTCAGTACTGAAACTACAAACCAGTGCTGAAAGTTAATACCATTTCAATTGCATTATATTTACATTGTTCCCTTCCAAGTACTGTATGCTTATTCTTCCACACTACATTAAAGAAAAACACAAACTCATAAACTTTTGCCTGGTTTTCATGCTTTTTCAGAAGCATATAAAATTTAGCCTTAAAAAGGGAGACAGAATCCTATCAAAGGAAGGTTTTACTCTAAAAATTCAAGTCTATCATGTACCCAGTTAAACAACAGAAAAGAATAGCATTTCTTAGTGCAGCATCTGTTTTGAAAGAGATATGGCAGAACAAATAATTAAATCAAAAGTATTTAAGCACCAATTAACATTTGACTTGAACTTTAAGTAAAGATTTAAACTATATCTTATGTTATCAGGACCATCCAGACCATCTCTGATACATGAGAGAGTGAGGCACAGACAGATGGTAACAGCTATTGAAAATTAAAGCTGCTTAATTGTTTGCATCAAGCAGAAGGCAGTTGATGGTAAAATTTCCACAGGAATTTTCAACCTAGGTATGCAGAGGGGAAGTAGGTGCCTCAGTGAGCCATACTAGATGCTGAAAATATCCTAGATAGATCCTTTTTTACTGGTGAGATTTGCTGATATCTAAACCTCTACACACATACACCTCTATCAGTTAAAATTCAGATCAGTTAGCAGCCAGTAATGAGTGCTGCTGATTACACTCACAAATGGCTTCAGCTTGCTACTCTTTAAAACCCATACACACTGGGGAAATAAACAAAACTCAGGTTTTCCTGTCCCAAATGAATTACCCATAAACCCAGTCCATCCATTTCTCTTTTTCCAACATTAAACTTTCCAGTTGCTGCCACTTCTCTTTTTCAGCAGCTCCCAAATAAATGGACTGAATAGAGCCTTTCTAATTAACACATGTGCATAAACCCCAAATATGGGATTTTATTGCATTAGCTTAAGATATGCATACAGGTTTTTTTTTCACAGGGCTACAAAAATTTCC
This sequence comes from Falcunculus frontatus, assembly GCA_013398115.1. Taxonomy (NCBI): domain Eukaryota; kingdom Metazoa; phylum Chordata; class Aves; order Passeriformes; genus Falcunculus; species Falcunculus frontatus. Next base: position 443,687 of record VZRV01007585.1, read on the forward strand.
AACTGCCCAAAACCAGCTAAAATGAGGGACAGTAAGAAGTGTGCAGCTTTGCTACAACTCAGCAGACATAAACAATGCAAAGTATTTTGAATGGATTTCCCAAAGGATATATCAAGAACTATCTTCAGCATGTTGAAGATTATGAGTAAGGCTTAATTTGGGGTATTAATAGCTATCCTGACAATTTCATCTCTGCAAATATTATTACTATTACAGAAAAAAAAATTCTATATCCATTTTGCTGAGGCGTTAGCCTAGAGCTTCATGTGGTGAGAGGTGTTTCTTGCTTAGAATTTAAATTCATTTGCACAGTATGTATTTTGGGAAAAAAAAGAAGAAGAAGAAAAGGAAAGCGAGCACACTGGTTTCCAGCTTTTTTATGGGAGAAAAGAAATACAGATTTTTTAAAATTTCCCTTTACTTCTGCACTCATATGTTACAGGTTCCTGCAATTATGTGGAGGCACATTCAGTATTAACACTTAAATATTTAACTGCATAATATGCCTATCTACACAGGATGTCTGAATGAGGAATCTTGTACTCACAGTACATCATTACACAAAATCTCACCTGAAATAATTTTGTCCACAAATCTGTAGCTGTAGAAATGGAGAACAGGAATATTTCTAAATGAAACTCCATGTCAATGTCAACAGTTTTATACTCATTAGTGATTGCTTATTATATGAATTCATATCTTATGGTAGTCCAGGTAAAAGTCATAATCTCAAGCCACAAATGCTTGATGTTATGAAGATATGGGACACAGATATAAATCTACAGAAAAACATATGAAACCACAGTATAAAATTACGTATTTTGCAGAGAAAATGCCTGTGACCCAATAGTATTACAAAGAAAACAAAATAAATGTAGTGCAAAGGACCTACCAACAAAATCTTTGAAGATGTTACAATGCATTTACTCAGTGAAGTAGTACAGGCTTATACTACAAAAGACCCTCACATCCTAGTTGGTAAGAAGCTCAAACTCATAAAAATTAGGTGCACTAACATCCTTGATTAGTATAATGTGGAGAAAGAAAGTGTCAAAAATAATACTGAAGCTATTTTTTAAGTTATTAGATTAATAAAATTAATGTCTATAATTTCTTTCAAGGTTGATTACTACTAGGAAAACAATCCTTTAATAGTGATATGCAATTTTTTTTTTAATATAATGCCTAAATAAGAAAAATTATGTTACTATTCTCACACGGTAATTCTACACCAAAACTCAAGTTAAAATATTAATAGAATCCCATCATTTACATTTTGTACTCAAAAGGCACAACAATATTGTTCTTAGAAAGAAGTCACTAAAGGTGCAATCACTGCAAGACTTAACACTATGAGAATTGTTCAACTAGCAGAACAGAAGAGCAGCAGGAGTAGTGTTACTACCTGAAGTACAACAGAAAGCAGGGCCGAGAGAAACAGTCAATGTAAACATATGTCTCAGCTATTATTCTCTCAAATATAATTCCAACAATGCACTGTTTTTCTGTGCAAGACATTCTAGAATGAATACAAAACTAATTTTCTCGCTAATAATGTGGAGCGCAGGCAGATCCACAAATCTGTTTTTGTTCACTAGCTATGCAAATTTGCCTTTTGTAACATCACAGAAAGCCAGAAAATGATGGGGAAAGGAAGGAAAATAACTGATGCCAACCATGCAGCATATAACAGAGCAAATGGGAGAAATTCATTTTGTCTAACTGCAGGATGGTAGCATTGTGATTGACACCATTTTGTTGGTTGCTTAGCACTCAGGTCAGCAGACTGAAATTGCAGTGAGAAGACAAGACTAGGCATTTTACCATATGACCACAGTGCTTCTACTTCTGTTGCATTTCCTCATTGGAGAGAAGATGTAACTTCAGGGTTAGACCTTTCTATAAACATGTCAGTATGAATAAATTTGCATCTTTGACACAAATCAGTAAAACCTTCCAACTGATTCCATGGTTCTGGAAAAACCAAAGCTTCTAAAACTTTGCCAATTATTCCTTGAAATATAAGGATGGGATTCAAGCCAACAGGTTTGGAGGTTTTTGTTCGGTTTTTTTTTTAATGTTTAACAAAACCACAGAGAGACGAGACTAAATCAGTGGTAGATACTGACAGGTTGTCAATAGTGAATTTGAACTGAGGGAACTAGAATCCAGGTTAACTCAAGACAGAAAAAGACCACTTGTCAATGTATCAGCTGCAAAGAGTAAGATGTCACAAGAACCCAGGTTCTTTGCCATAGGTGAAGCTCCAAGACACATCCTGAGAAGGGGCTATGTCAGAAATAGAAAGAAACAGCAATAAAAGAAAACACTGGAGATGAAGGTAACATCATCACCCTCAAATAGACAAAAAAGCCCCAAGTCAGAGGTGATGGAAGAAGAAATTGGTTTGGGCTTAGATGCTTAAGGTAGATGCTACCCTTTCCAAGACAAAAGCAACTTTTTTTCTACCAAGCACAAGCAACAGGAAAGAGAAGCTGTTTTCTTTCCAGTGAGACAGAACATGCTGCAAAACTACATTCTGAACTCCAAGAACAGGAATGGTTGTTAGCAGAGCTTTCAGCGTCAACAAAGGACGTCTACCATGTCTTCATTCTCTGCATCTTGGGCCCATCGTGAACTCCATCCCAAGCTCAAGAGAGAAGACCATAGAAAGGAGACATCCAAAAGACAGTATCTTTGGCATAGTCACACCCCGCTGGCAGATACAATTCCCTGTGTCATGGTCCCAGCCTGGTGCTGTTGCCACACAAAAGGTTTTTCTGGAAGTTTCTGTTGCTTGTGTTTTTCAGACTTCTCTGAAGTCAGTCTTGACTAGGAAATATGTCTTTCTGAAACACATAGTGAAGTCACACTTCTAAAAGGGCATCGGGTCAGCTGAGCAGATGGGCATAAAGGCAAGGACTATTTGCTTCAGACTTTTTTTTTCAATAGATTTTCATGCAAACATCCCAAAAGCAAAAGTGGACTTTGTCTGTAACAGTAGCAAATAGAGGGGTAGACAAATCTAAGTGCTGCAGGTATAAAATGAGGGGTAGACAAAACCCTTTGGTGCTGTAAAATGGTGATGGTAACTCATAAAATGAGTTCCATCACAAAGCAGGGCCACTGTTTCAAGTTCAGATGGAGTTTCATGTAAATAGCACTTCCTTCAGGTTCTCTCTCACGTTCCAGTCGCAACAAGCTCTAGGTTAGCTACACTTACCCCTATCAGTAAGTGTAGCTTACTTACCCCTGTCTCAAGATGGCTCTTGAGGGCAACCAGTCTATGGTAGGTTAAAATCAGAAAAGCCTATACCTGCCAAACTTTCTTAAAGCAAAAAAGGTTCGTATTAAAGTCAGTGTTTATATTCAAATCTTTTTTTTCCTCATCATTTCCTAGTTTTGGGCGACCTTTTACAGCTCCTGAGGAAACTGAATGAGTAGTAAGATCCTCTCTGAAAGCTTACCAAGGACACATTTTCCTCACACATTCACCATTCAAAACGTACCAGGGGTTTCATCCATCTCTGACTCAAGCAGACGCAAAGGTCACCATAAAGATTTAATTCAAAATGAATCCGTGCCCCAGCTTTAATTTTGTAGTGCGATCAGTAGCGGAAAAACTAAAGTAAAGCTGCAATCCAATATAACAGTTCTAACTCTATCACAAATTATAGTCACTAGACATTTTTCTCAATGTCTGTATGTAATCATAAAAATTTTAAGATATTTTGATGATGTTTGACACTGATTAGGAATAAAAAACATATCACAGATTCCTGAAAAGCAGAAATCTTTGCAAATTACAGAAAAACAAGACTTACATTCATTTAAGTTTTATAATGCAGTTTTATGATGTCCTAATTAAATTATTTACTAACCTTAAAATAATTTTGATTTTTTTAGCCTTTCTTTCAAACTTTTTTTAAACTTTCCAGTCACTACTAATGGGGTTATTGAAGAAATGGAGAAAGCAGCCCAGACACCCATCCAGGGAGAGAGTACCAGTGGAGAAACTGACAGTCTGGAATGGGGACTGAAAGGGGGACACATACTTCTCTCACTCTTTTAGAAATACAAAAGCAACACACGACACAAAAAATTGTAATCTGTGTCCTATCAGAAAGCATCAGAGGCCCATATCTGCCTTCTCCCCACTCCTGCAATTGCGAATGAATGCATTTAAGCCAAGATAAAATTGCAAAACATCTGCCCTGAACACTATCCAGAAGCTGCAGCCCTAGTATTTTTTTCCAGGCACTGTCAGGATATATCCATATTATGTTGTTCAAATTCCTTGACACAGTCCACATTTCATGAAATAAGTTACTTATCAACAACTAGAATTCTTCAAAACATTTACATATACATGCTCCATTTATGAGCAAACTGCAGTTACTAGGATGTAATTTTCATCTTTCTTCCAGTGACTGCCCACATCCATGTCCACACAAATAATACTTTAAAGAACTCCAGGCTCAGATATCAGGATCTTGATGTCCTTCACTGAGTCAGTAACTGAAGCATCATCCTACCAAGTCATGTCCATAGTGAATGTCTCTACAGAAATTTTGAAAGACTGTGATTAAGCTCCAAAGCTGTACTAAGTAAATGCTGTGATAGAAGACATTTCTCAGCGAGGTCCCAGACAGAGCTTGAGCTCTAATGGAGTGTCTTATCAAGGTGCAGAATGCTTTGGCTGTGTGAAAATGGATTTTCCTTTGGATCTGTAGATATTAATACAAACAGAACTTCTCAAATCTAGGAGTGAATGCTGTAAACATAATAAGAAAGAGTTCTCTTAAAACCAAAGTTGTAAGGTGTGACTTCACCCTTACAAGAATTAAATTTAGCCTTGAATATTGTCTTTAGGTGGCAGCAGGCAAAGAAGCAAAGACACAGGCATGGTGTCAGAAATACATCTGAGATGTACTCTTGACAGCATCTGACCCAAGAATCTAAAAGTCTAACCATTTCTTCTTTGTATGTATCAGACGGGTTCTCTGTCCCAGGTCACTCATTTCAGATTCCCATTTTGCCAAAGGATGTTCTCCTGCACCTGAAGAAAAGCAGGAATCCTGTATCAGTTTCCTATCATCGAGCATAACAGTATTGTCACCATAAAACATGACAACCTCAGAAGCGGATCCAAAATGTTCTACAGGCTCTGAAATTGCATATTCATGTTGGGTTTTCATTCCCTTCGGAACCAGTGTCCTCCTTCTGGCTGCTGAAATAGTTCACAAAAACAGAAGGCCTGTGGGGGTCTGGCACATCAAATCAGGACTGTGGGAGACACTGAAAAGGGTGCTGATGCTTACTGATGCTGGCTTGAGCTATTCAAAAATCCAGAGTGTATTGTTGTGAGAACTGATGTGTTTGATAGAGATGATGCCTGCCTGAAGAATGGGTGGTGCTCAGCCAAATTCAGCAAAGAATCTGAGGGCGTAGTAACCCTGAGACATCATAAAAGTACACTCTATCTTGAAACATAGTGGGGATAGAGCAGTGACTAAATTATAAGCTACCCTGTAGAATTAGTTTAAGGAAACTTAAATATTCAAAAAACCATGTGTATGTGGCTCTAGGGGATAAGGTTAAGTGTTGAATATGACAGTGCTGGGTTAATCATTGGACTCAATAAATTTAGAGGCCTTTTCCAACATTAACAGTTCTATGACTCTATGATTCCATCATCTCCACTAAGACACACAGAACAGGAACACAAATCCATCAAGGTTGTAGTTCAAAGTCAAAAACTGGAGCCACACTAACAGGCAGAATAGTGGTTTTTGTTATTTAGGTTGTGCATGCAGAATGTTGTACAATTGGAAAGACATACTTCCTATGCTCTCCTAAGCTACCTTTCCTGCATTCTTCACACAATGAAATTGTGTGAAATTGCCTACAAATAATATATCGAAGATCATCTAGTGCAGTACAAGAACTTAGGAAGACAGTTTTCTTCTTTCTGGCGTAATTTAACACAGTCTAGCATAATTTGTAATAATTTTTTTCACCCAGACCTGATGTTCTGTAAGGAGAAGACAAAGAAAGCCCATTACAATCCCCAGCATACTGGCTGTATTGCATCAAGGATTAGACAACTTTACAAATGCTTACTTAGCTAATATATTAAAATCTGTCAATACCTGTTGAACCTCAAAGATTAACTTCCTACGACAGGAGGAATAATATTTCCATGAGGCTTCCACTTAATTTTATTTGTCATGGGCATTTTGTGGGAGTCATGAAGTACTTGTCCTGTCACATAAAGGTATTAAAAAAATGAAATTCTGGGAAATGACCCACAGATTTAGCTATGATGGTAATCTGCAGTGTTGAGAACTTATATATTTTTAAAAAGTATTTTCTCTCAAAATAGTAGTATTGCTAAAAACAAAGTTCACCTAAGTCCATGTAGAGAGGAAGAAAATGTTGCTTTATGTTTTAGCAATGGCAGAGCTATAAAATAAGTTATATCTGTATGCACTACAGAATGAAAATAATTCACAAACAATCCCCTTCACAATGATAACCAACCACCAAAATGTCAAACAAAAGGCTGGAAACCTTTATTGAATCAGATGCTTGTCAGTCTTCTGACAAATGTGTCAGCTATGGGCATTTTAGTCAGCAATTTCAGTAACAACCAAATGGCCTTTTGTACACGGCACACGAAGACAGACTTCAATTGGCACAGAAAATAATAAATCCCAGGCTTTTGAACCTTTAATTCTCACTCTTTTTTGGACGTGTTGGAAGGGATAAATGGGAGCTTTACTGATCTCCTTGCTCACATTGATCCAGAATGTAATTTTATTCAAAAATTTTATAAATTGCAGGCCTCATTTAAAAATCTGGAATCAAATGTTGCCTTCCAATGTAGGTCATCAGCACAATTCTCAGAACAACTTCAAGACAGCAGGCTGTATGCACAGCATAACAATGCTCACAAATAACTACCCAATGGCAAAGACACGCACACTGTATCAAAACCCAGTTTGAAGAGTGGGTTTTAAGTGTTTAGACCCAGAATGCTCTGAAGCTGGGTGCTTCATAAATGCATTGCTTTGGGCAAGGCATATGTATCAGCTGTATTTCTGTGGGTAAAACCCCGCCAATCACAGCATGCTTAAAAAATACCCCACAAGTCACCTTCTCTCCAAAGAACCACAAGGGATGGAGTCAGAGGAGGGACAAATTCAAACCAAATGAGTAGTCTGTTTATCAGGAGTAATTCTGCCAATTTATTGAAATTATGCCAAGTTTACTCCAGATTCACATTGCAGCTCTGATGAAAATATGGATCTACAGAACTCAGTCAAGGAAAAGATGCCAGAAATCTTATTTTCTAAAGTAAATTTTTGCACTTTTGATAACCCCGATTCCTGATATTCATGTGTCCAGGAAACAAAAGAGGTGGAGAAAAATGGACTCTTTCAAACACGGATGCCAAATATGGTTGTCTGGGAGAAGTACCCTTCTATTGACAGGTCAGCTGGCTGCTGTTTCATTACTCAACACCTAAACTACTACTTCATATGATCAGTATTTTAAAGGCAGAGCAAATAAATCTCTTGGGAGCACTAGCATTATGCTGGCAGTTCTTAGCAAGACTTATTAAAAAACAAAAGCTTCCCAAAAAAAAAAATCTGGGCTCACAGAGATGACATATTGCTCAGGTTTACTTCCAGATGGCCCAGAAAGGATCAACTTGCAAATCCAAAAGAGACTTGGTTCAGGAACTCCTGCTGTCGCTCCTGTCAAACAGTGCCCTTGTGATAAATTGTCATAAGAGTTTGAAAGAGACTGCTATTTCTTATATTGCAGAGAGGAATTCTGTATTACATTATCTTTTCCCTGGATCTCTTAGAAATACGGAATGTACATTTAAGATGACTGAGAAAAGAAAGAACTTATGAGTTTTTAAAAGTATATATCTCCTAAAAAAAAAAAAAAAAGAAAAAACAGTAGTTACTTTAAAAGCTGCCCATTGACAAATTTGAGTCCCGTAATTCAATTTGTTCACGTAACACTAGAGGAGTAGTATTAAATCAGTAACCTAACTGCACTTTTTTTTTTTTTTTTACAGAATTTAGTGTCTCAAATTGCTTTTCTTATTGTTTTAGAAAATAAATTTTGCAGCTTACACACAGTAAACTGATAGTTGTTACAAAATTCCAGGAGGGCAGAAACATATTGATTTGCTTTCAGGACACTGAAGCTGAGACAGGACTGCAGAGATGTCCACTGTAAGTCTTGCTATCAAAACTACTTTCCTTCAGAATGTCCATCTATTATAATTAGAATAAATAACATATAAATAGAATTCAATGCCATTGTGAAAGACTTACAAATAAAGTTGCTTTCCTCTTAACACAGATGAAAAATTCAAGAAATAAACAGCTAAACCTGAGTATTAAGACATAAAAGCCTCAAAAAAAACCCCAACAAACTGTTCTGAAAAATAAAAATAGTATTTTAAATTACTCTCATCCCTTTTTGCCTTCACAGCATCAGACCTTCTAGAAAGAAGAATTTTCACACGATAAAGCTAAGCCAATATTAAATTTGTAAATTTGTAAGTAATAGAAGACTCCCAAGACTAAGAAGCCCCCAACTACAGCTTAGAATTATCATTCTTTGAATATTTTGAAACAGGCAAGCAGAGAAGAAAAAAAAAAAAGCTGTGAGAGGAGGAAAGAATTTATTCAGGCTGCTCATCAATCTACCAACACTAATTGATGCAAGCAGTGTACTGATAGCCATGCATTTCAATGCATGCTTTTAAACAACCATTTATTCTTATAGTTACTTATGAACTTCATCAGAGCCTGACTTCAAATGTCATGTTAAATGCTGTATTTCAAATGCAAAACCAGAAATGTAAACAGTGGCCCAATAAAGATGCTGATTTATATGAACTCATCGCGGCCATGATTACTTACAAAAAATCTACAAATTCAGATGCACAAGGAATAATTTAACTTGGAGAATAAATGAGCTAAAAAAGCCCATTAAAAAAAAAAAAAACCAAAAAAAAAAACCAAACAAACAACCAAACTACCTCAGGATTTGATTTTTCAGCTACCTCTTTTGAAAAGAGACTGGGAGTGACCTCAAAGAAGCCTTAACTCAAAATAATCAGGGACCCTAGAAGAAGAGTGGAGAAAGATTCTGAGGGTGAAGAGGCAATATGACATTTTTTGACCAAGCAGACATCACAGGAAAAACAGGAAACACATTAGTATATGCAGGAAAAATGTGGAAGAGATGAAAGGAAGAGAGTCCCCTGAAGGTCTGGAAATACCATTCTAATCCTGGGAAGTGACACCTGGTTTACAGACAACTCTGACAAATGTACTTCTTACATAAAGTCATCCAAATGTTTCAGTCTATGAGTGAGTACAAATATGAAATACCTGAGCTGACGTTTTTTCTGCCCTGCAGCCTGTCACATCTGTCACTTGAATGTGAATGTAATGTACATGGTACATATGAATTATTTCTTTGAATAGTTTACTATCATTTTCATTTAGGTGACCTGATGCTGATGACATTTCATAAACTTCCATGATTCTTTCTCCAAACCTAGGGGTTTGATCACAATTTTTACTCTTTGTGTTGCAAAACACAAAAGGTAGAAACAGTGCCTGTGTCTATTCTGCAGAGAGATGCCATGGAATGTAATGCTCTGGTTTGTGCCATAACTCAGCAGGTTGGGAAGTTTACTGCTTTGAAATAGTAATCCCTATACCCACATCACCCAGAGCTGTTACCTGACCTTTTTCTGCCTTTTTCCTTCAAAGCAGCAAGGATTAAATCACTTTCTTCTGAGCTACTACAAGCCTTAACATCCAGCCACTGAATGCAAAAAACATCCATCTTTTCCCTTCGTGCATCTTCAGTTTCTCTAACACCCACTTACAGCAGGAAAAAGGACATCCTCTTCACATTAATGCATTCAGAAGTACTCCCAGGAACAAATGGTGTTATCACAGATGTGCAATGTATCATGTGATGGGTTACTGCAGAATGACCTGTTTTGTGATGAAGAATTAGGTGACATCACCCATTCATCTGGAAGTTTTCAGTATAGTGTCCATTTGTAGCTTCTTTTAGCCGTCATTTTGATTACTTCAACCTGAGAAAAGGCTAATACAGAGAAACTACCCAAGATTTTTCAAGAAATGGTAAATAAAAGTTTGAACAAAATAAATCACTTTTAACAAGCGGAAATCTTTAGGAAGTAATTTGACATTTTAAGAAAAGGTAGAGTCAAACCAAGAAAAGACCTTTCATGTCACCCTACACAATCCTGCTCTTCCAACAAGAAGTACAAAGCCCAAAGGTTGTATGTGTAACACAGCTGAAGCAGACATGCCGAGGAGTGGGGCATGCTGGAGGTTCAGAAACCAGCAGTGATCGTATGGATCTGAAATGCAATGACTTTGCACTCCCTAGTGCCAGCCATGAACAGTCCCCACTCTGGGAATCTGGTATTACCATCAGTTATGTGATGACTTTTCTTCACAATTAAAAATAATTAATTATAACATGACCCCACTCTGACAGGCATGATAGAAATGGAACAAAATGAAACCTTTTCCTCAGGTGGTGAAGGCCTTATGGTGGAAAAAAACCAGAAACAAGTCAGAAAACACAGTGAAACAAATGTGTTTGCATTTTGGTAGTCTCTGAAGTCAAATAGCAGAACCCATCCCAAAATTTTAGATTTCCATGCCATCCAAGCAAATAAAGCTATTCATGAGGGAGTCTTACAGTTTTGCTAAGGTGTGCCTGAGAATATGAAGAGCAATTTTCAGACTATGTCATATACTGCAGTAAAAATGAGAAACTCATTATGTCTTGTGTACTTATAGACTTTATTCAGGAATATTCTTAATAAACAATAAACTTGAATCAGAGATTTGACTGAAATTTCTATAGAGGGAGTCTTTGAAGCCACTATCCAATCCCGTGAGATAGATAATCAAATAAGATTATGATTATGTACTGTTTGTTCTGCAGTCTAAAAACAATATGATTTCTTTAAAGAGGCCTAAATGGCAGGCTGTAAAAAATGCAAAAATTTGACTAAACACAAAAAAAAAAGTGCTCAAGAACAAATATCAGGGTTTAAAAATTAATAAAAACAGAGGAGATGGAGCTGTGAAGACTAGTCCTGATTAAATACTATCTTTAACACAAATTTAGACAAGAAAGTCTTTTGCTTAGGCAAATCGTATTTTGCTTAGGAAAATCGTATTTCAGTATAGGCTGCCAAGATGCCTCCTCCATTTGTCCTTCATGAAAAGACTGCCCTCTTACCTTCCCATTTGGATTTCTCTCCTATTCTTTGGACACTACTCCTTAAAACTAGGCTGTTTTTCTTAATGGTTATGCAGGTCAGGGATCTTCTGTCAATATTCTGATAAGGAGTTCACTTGCACCAGTCACGCACACATATTTATCCTTAGATTGCAGCAAGCATTGGTTTCTGATGAGTAGAAGTGGACTTGCAGAACGAAGATCTCAGGAACTAGAGGATCTATTGATTTTTTTGCCCACCTAATTTAAAAGAGGGCATGTAAAAAACCAGAGATTTGACCTTCTTGTTCTCCTGTTCTTCCTGTTCTCCATATGAAATGAAGAAAGGTCATGCGCACATGTTAGAAAAGATGTACTTTTTGGACAAATATGATACCAGTAATGTCAAAGTTGATGATTATCCATGTTTAAAGGACTTTCTGGAGGACATGAGAACATTCACTGCAATTAAATGAAATGTATGAGAAACCTATGTATTTAGAAAGGCTTTTATAACACGCAGAGCAAGTAATAAGCAAGTTGCAATAAGACCAAAAAATCAGACTTATTTCTACTATAAAAAAAATAACAGAAAACTCAAAAAAGCCTTCCAGTCCCTCAGAAATAATAGAAATAATAGAAGGAGTTGGAAGGAGAAGATCATCTTTCCTATTTTAAGTTTTAATTAATGTGCTGCTCATAAGACAAAGGAAGAAGCTACATTACTTATCATGTTGAAGAATATTCTTCTTAAAATAGACACACCTTGTTCCTTAAAACTTACAGCCAAACTAAGGAGCAGCACAGAACTTACCTGACAGAGTTTGCAGACTGAATGGACACATATATTTCTGTGTTTGCCTACATATATGTCTATACACATCACTTTAGTGTCCAGCTGTCCAGAATAAGGTTAAGGGCAGAAAGTTATGACTGCTCACTCTAAGTCTATCCTCCCACAGGTTAGAGCATTACAGCTTGCAAGCAGTAGAGGACTAGATACTGATGAGATATAAGATGAAAAAATACCTGTCAGGCACTGTTTTATGCAAAAGTGGTATTTTCTCATAATTTCCACATACACTCTAGACTGTAGATGCTTGTAAGAGTACTGCTGTCCTTGCTATCCTTGCTTCAGATACAGTGTGCATCTGCTCAAAGAAGATCTATGCTTCACCTATAAAATCCAGGGGAATCAGTTCATATTTAGTTTTCTCTTGATTTATAACGTTAGGCCTTCAACCACGAGTTAGATGCAGTTATCCTTGTAAACACACTGTGAGAAGGAGGGTGCCTACACTGAGCTTAATGCTCAGATCTGTGAAGGGATTAACCAGAGAGCTGCTGGGGCCCAGTGACCCCAGCAATGCAATAGACACAGATCACTAAAAAATCTCACAGGGAGAGCAAATGTCCCCATAGTGAAATTCAGAGAAATGCTAGCATCCTAGGCTAGTGCTAGCATCCAAGTCAAGACTACAAGGAAATACATGCTTCTACTTTAACTCATATCTGAAAAACTTTATCCTGGATGTACTCTTTAAAAATAGAGGGGGGGAAAAAAAGGTCAAAAAAACCATCTGGCAGCTTGGACAGCAAGGATTTTTTTTTTTTTTTTTAAATCACTTTCAGTGCACCTATATCTAGGTGGATCTCTATCTATTTTGTCCCTCTCAAAGGTGACTCAGGGATTATGCACACAGAGAGAGAGATGAGCTTGGGATCCCTCCCACAGGTATTCCCAATGAAAAGATCTTCAGCAATGCTTACATATAGAAACATTTCCAGTGTGGACATATTTATAAAGGAAAATGTAATTTTGTATTCTCTCCAGAACGGGGAAGAAGAGAGTAGTATTGATCACCTTTTTTTAACTAAAACCAGACTTCCCGAAAAAAAAACTAAGACTGCTTAGACAAAAGACTAAATTGTGTGTGTTCATTTACATATGCACACATATGTATATGCGTGTGTGTATGTGCATGCATGTTCATGTTTCCTTATATGCCAGGGGAAAATAAACACAGCAAAGATAATCTCAGTCTTAACATCACTCAGAACAAATTTTTCTCTATGCCTATGGCAGAGAGTAAAATAAGTAACCACAGCAAGGAAGAGTCAGGCTGGGTATTAGAAAAACAATAAGAATATTCAGGCATGAAAATCTGCAGTAGAATCACTAGTACTGGAGACAACTAGAACAGTTCAGCTGATCGTCTCTTAGCTTAAAACATACAGCTGAAATCCACTTAGAGGGGGGAAAAATCTATTATGGAAGGAGGGTGAATTATTTGGCCTCCTGAAATGTGTTCTAGCCCTATCTTTTTATTGATAACGAAGGAAACAATGCTGAAGGAGAGCTTTGCTACAAGAAGTATTAGGACCACTTTGTTTCTGTGACTGATTCCTAGCTCAGTAGAGTGTGTTTTTGTGCAGTGGTAGACTTCAGAGTTGAGGTAGTATGAATGAAAAATGTTGGTTTAGCTAACCTGGAGACCTCTTCTTCTGACAATTTGTCAAACATACACAAAACTTGCAGCAGAAACCGGAAAAACCTAATCATGTGATCAGGTAGCCTTAAATAATTCGTGTGTCCACGAACAGTGACCAAGTCTGCTTATGTCTGCTTGGAATTTTGGCATAGCACATAATGTAAGTCCCTACTCTTCACAACTCAAGCAGTTAAAAAACCAACATCAGATCCATTGGCTAAGCAACAGAATCCTCCCTAATGCCACCATACATGAGTTACCAAATAAATGTCCATTCTCACGAACAAAGTGTCTCCATTTTGAAATGTACCCCAAGGAAGGCCTCCTGGATGATGTAAGCATTGACAAATCTAGTCTAGTCACATCTATGATAATCAGTTTTTCAGCCCCACTATGGGAAATTTATCTGCCCCTGAAATCACCATTTGGGTTCTGGATACGTTATAAGTGCCTTCAACTAGGCACAAAGGATAAAGTGTTCTAAGATTATTAGAGAGATTTTTAAAAAGCAATGTTGACGTTATTCACATTGTAGAGGAAAAGAGTGCAATTCATTTTTGCAGAAATATATCCCTTTTATTAGCTGGCAATTTGACTGCCCTAAACACACTTGATCTAAAATTACTGTCTTCTCTGTTGAAGCCTATCAGAGATCAAGAGATATTAATGGATAATTTCCAACACCTACTCAAAGAAAGTTATTTTATACAATGTTTCTGCTTTAGCTGGAAGAAGAGACACCCATCTTAGTCTAAAGCAGATCGTATCACTTTTCTCTGTGCTCCTCTGTGCACTGATGAGGAAGTTTTGCTGAACTCCAGCCTTAGGACATCTCTTTCCTCCAGGAGCAAAATGACATGCCTAACTTAGGGCCATGAAAATAAATGAGCGCAGTGTCTAATCTGTTTGAGCTTCCTCCTGCATGGATAAGGGACCGATTATGCTGATTAACATAAAGTACGCTTAGACCCAGATTTTATAGTAAGCCTTCTTTGAAAACAATTCATTTTATTCCCATTGGACAAAGCAAGATATTATATTTTAATGGGGAAATTAATAGAAGAATCTGTTTTCACTCTATCTGTTTTTTCTTCAGTTTTCATATGTCATATCTTGATTGTAAAAATCTCTTCTCAGCCCCATTTGTCTTCTGATATCAGTGACTATCCATTTTTCCAAAGCTGACTTGTTTTGACAACCTAACTGCGAATTCCTTCAGCTGTATTTGTGGGAACTAGTAAAACCTAGTTCTCAATGGTCATTAAAGTTTACTGCTTTTCTAACTAATCTAGGAAAGTGGGAAGCAGATTTCCTTATGTCTAACATGGCTTCTTTTTTGTATGGGGAGAGATTTCAAGCTCTTAATCTCTTTAGTTTTTTGGGGGTTTTTTTAATATTTAGAAGTAACATGAAGGAAAGTTACAATTAAACAATGAATCAACAATGTCTTTAAGGCATCTGAAACTTTCTCTTAGCTCCAGTCTTATGCACAGAATAAGAAAACTTTAAATTAATTCAGTTCCTTGCCTCCATGTTGTGTCCAAGGTAAGGATAAATATCTATAAGGATAAGTACTATCACATCCAGCTCAAACCCCTTTTATGTTTTTACCCAGTCACAACTTATACTTTATAATGAAATGGCAGTACAACATTAATGATACATGTTCAAATAGGACTTGGAGAAGTGGTAAGCAAAATTGCCTGTGACCTGCTGCAGGGTTAGAACAAAATCTAATTAATTGCTTATTAAAACTGTCTATGTTGGTTATGCATAAACAACAAGGATTTGCATATACATTCATTCTTCAGGTTTAATTTAAGCCCAACAATGACACCCACAGGAGTATACAAAAATATAAAAACTATATCAGGTTAGATAGCAGATAGGATAAGTATGGTACATTTCTGGATTCACTTACTGGTAAAACAACCAAATAGAAACAAGAAACCTGTCATAGAGTATTTGGAACTTGCTAATTTAGACACAAGTTTTATGGGCCATTGCTGCAGCAGTAGAAGCCATCTGTAATTAATAATGCCTAAAACATACTGAGAAAATGAAAATTAATTTAATAATGAGAATTTCCCTAACAGCTTTACATTGTTTTATCCAGCAAGTCCAAAAAAGTGTGAATAACACTTTAAAAAGTGAGACAGAGTAGATCAGCACTTGATCTGCAAAAGTAAAGTAACTAGGGAAACGAGTGAAAAAGTAGGTAAAATATAAAAAGAAAAACCATGAAGCAGCTCAAACAACATAAAAATGTGAAGTTAGTCTACCTAATAAAGACCAGGTGACACAGCATTTTTACATAGGTTTGGAGTTTTCTACTTGTTTAAATATTAACAAAGTAGAATAATACAACTTTCATAGCAATCATCAACACCTTCTTCATTTGGTAGGAAAGAATATAAATAATGCAGGAACAAACCATTGAACTTTTTTAGTTCCAAACATTATTGTATCTTATAGGCAGTCAAAATATGAAAGGCAGTTACATAAGCACTTATCATTTATACTGGTTTAGGCATTGTAATTTTTATATTCAGGATCCAAATAATTAGGTAAGGAGTTGTAAAATATAATCCCATTCTCTGTGGCAGTGTGATTAGGATTAAGTACATAAACAACTTTTGTGTGTTTAAGTGTTAATTATTTCTAATTACAAATCAATTAATGCATTTCTATTTTGTTTTTCAAGAGAAAGGCCATAAAAACTGTGTCTTTTTTTATTACATCAATATTCTATAAACTCTTTTTAATGCTTATGTATAAAACAAATTTTGCCCATTTTTCTTATTAATATCTTTTTACATAAAGAGCCCTAGTGCACCTAAAAATACCATTCAGAAGAAAAATGTAAGACTGTAAGGGAGGCACCATGCCCTACTACTCAGACAGTAGCATCACATATTTTCATATAGTGATTGCTTAGAATATTAGTAACACTTTGCAAATCACAGCTTCTAACAACTGTCAGCAACTGGCAGGCACTGTCAGAAAAAAAAAAAATCAATACAAATTGACAGCCATCAGAGCAGCAGATGTGCAGTTCAAACTCTCCGATTTCCTCCAGCTATATTTTGGGGAGAGAAGACTGTTGAGAATGAAGCAACATGAAAAGCTTCTCTCTCCAAGCGCTAAGCAGACAGTCCGGTTCCTTTTGAATACTCTGCAGCACAGTACATCCAATATCAGTCCAAGCTGGAGCACTGCTAAAATCCATGATACCAGTGTCTCTGTTTAGGCATGCCAGAGCAGTGGCACTCTGAAACTCTTTTGCACATAACAACCACAGTGCACACAAACTGCCTCTGTGTGCCTGAAAAAGCACCTGTACCATTTTCTGTTAGTTTGTCCCTCAATGTTTCTTAACATCAACGAATAAATAGAAAATTTAGCAATATGCTAGAAGAACTTGGAGTCTGATGGAAAAACAAGGTTCAACAACCTACAAAAGCCTCCAGAACCATTACCTTTTATAATAGTTTGCAATCTCCAACACCTTAACATTCACTGAGGGGGCTATTTATTTATTTATTTTTCTCACAATGATCATACAATTAATGAGTGTTGTATTGCCTTATACTACTAAAATGAAAACTTTATTGCCTTTCATATGTTTTAATGTCAAAGCCTGGCACAGTGAAATTTACTAGTAGTGGAGTTATTCTTGATCATGACCCCACTGCCACAGATAAAATTCACAAGCAATTTCCATTCTTCTTCCTGTTTGCCCACTTCAGCTCAGCAGCATAGCGAGCACCTTAACATTTTCTGATGAGTATAGCTTCTTTATGAAAACAAAGCCTTCCAATTTGCTATATGTAAGGGCTGTGAAATTCTACTGACCACATTTATCCTTCTCTGCAATATTTTAGGACAGTTTGGAACAGGAGCACCATCATGAAACACATGCCTTAAACTGACATGGCTGAGACACAAGAAGTTTCAAAACTCATTTAAATGTACTAAACTGGTGCATGCCTACAAACAACATTTGACAGGCTTGGCAGAGCTGATTAAACTTTGCCTGTGCTCTGCCTCTTCCCAGTCTCTCTCACTTTCTGTTATCCTCTGTGAGTGATGCAGGCTATTGTATAAAATCAAAGGTCTACAAAGATGGCATACAAAATATCTCAAAGCGAGGAACTTACTTGCTTTTAAAGTAGGCTGTGCTGTTTTGTTTAAAGAGAAAGCCCTTACAAATCTTTTTTCCTCTGCATAGGAAATAGACACTGTGTTTTTCACCTTAACTGTGTCAGACACAGAAGCTACAGACATTATAGCATCATTAATTTCTTATTTAGGTTTCGTTGAGAGGCCTGAGAAGATTCAAAAATCAGAAGAAATGTTCTATGTAGATAGAGATTCAATTGCCAGTATTTCCTTGTTTGGATTTTCTTTATAATGGAGCACATGGCTCCTGCATCTTCTTTAAGACCATGGTTTGGATAAACAGCAGAGTTTCAGTGATTATTCAAAGGGAAGGCTACTCATGGCTTGTTAGGATAAAGCAAAGGGCACCTAGCCTCTCTATTTTTCGCATGTATGTAGAATGGAGACACTCCTGATTCCAGCACATCCATTTAACAATGTGAATTACATTGTGTGAGTAACATATTTCAGCAATACAATCATTCCAACGTTACTTGGAGGAAAAAAATAGTTTAAAAAAAAGAGAGATTACACATCAGACACCAGATAAAATATCCATCTAAACCAGGTTAGGGCATACCAGTGGAACAGCACAGTCTGTTTTCAGCTGCTGCCTTACACAGGTCATAGGCTCTGGCTGTGATATATGTCTTTTGGAAGAGTAAGTCTCAAATAACAGACTTTACACGTGACTTTGACACAGGAGAAGAAGAGAGGTGGGGAGAAAAAAGGAATTTAAAGAATTGTGAAAAAAATGAAAAAGGGATTTAGCAAAGGACCAGGGGAGCAGAAAGTAAAACGGGCCAAAGGAGAGAAGGTTATACACCAGGAAAAGTGGATGAGGAAGGAGCATCAGCCAAAACAAAGCACTGAGAGCTGGTGAAGGATAGATACAGGTGGCATTTAGTCCTTGATACAGTGCAAGAACATCTCCAACATGCTGAAGGAGTTCTCAGTTCAAGAACCTCACGCTGCATGTTAAGTACTTCACAGCGAGCTGGCATATTTCTTGGTTAGACCATTATGGCTGTTCCAAAAGGCCTCCAGTGTCTGAGGTGTTATTCTGGATTAATTTCCTCTGAAAGATATCTAGTTGACATGCATCATGAGCATCCTGAAAACTAAGATCACTGTGAATGAAGGCAGTCAGGAAGGTTGCTACAGAAATGTATTTTACTGCTTGATAACTGACTGCTAATGTACACACAGCCTCAGAGAGCAAGATCAGTGTTCCTCTATTGTCTGCTTAAAATGCTGACACCTTCACACAGAGGAAAACCAATATAAATGTTTGGAGGGACACATATTGATGCACTCCCTAAACAATTAACCCCAATTTGATAATTTTACAGCAATGAGTTTCTTAATTGTAAAATAAAGGGCTACAGTCTTCTAATCATGGCTGGATACAGGAAGATCTCTCTTGATACATTAGTTAAGTGGACTCTACCACAACAACCCTAAATTATGTAAATATAGGTATTATCTCAGGAAACATTTGAAGCCTATTTGGAAGGTTTAAATTACTTCAGTAGTGAGGCTGAAAATTGCTCAAGCATGCTAAATAAAAAACTGCACTCACTGAACTGAGAGCATGCTATTGTTAAGGCAGAACTAGGAGATGGATGTCGGCACCAAATCATTCAAAATTTTAATCCGAAAAATACTTAAATGCAAATATGAGAAATGCAATAAATTCTTCCTTCACGGGAAGTGTTTAGGCTGTATGAAAAAGTATAGGCACTGGTTCATTTTCTAACAATTTCCAAATCTGAGTATCTTGTCCTTAAAATATCCTCAGATACTTGCAAAGCCCAAGCCAGTAAACTCCAATGGCAAAATTTAAACATGGTCATAGCGAGGGCCTGAAGTGAAGGTCTGGCAGAAATTCTATGCTCCTGACCTATTTCAGAACATCAGTTTGCCAGTCTAATGATTTTGTTTACCTGGATTCAAAACACCAGTGAAGGGAATTAGATAATCTCATATAAAGAGTACACTTCAGCTTTTATACTGTGTTTGCAAGAAAATTATGAAGATTCATAGTCAAGGTGTTTGTATTAGAGAGCAACAACTACAGTGAGCTCTCAAGATCTCACATAGCAATAAACAATGCACCTAAATGAGGAAATCTTGGAGGTAAAGTGATACTGTCAGAGCAAATGACTGCCAGAAAAACTGACCTGCCTTTTGCAGCACCAGCTGCCCAGAACTGAAGAGAAACTCGAAGATACACCAGGCATATGTCTCCCATGCCCCTGAACAGTCAGAGACGTGCAACGATGAATAAATACAGTAGCATTTTTCACAATAGCCCAAATGCAGTTAAACATTTCTGCTGCATGAAGTACAAATAGCTGAATAAAACACAAACCATTTTAATTTTGACTCTAGCCAACAAGCTTCAGAGCACACACTGTGCACAAACTACGATTCCTAATGCTTTACAGCTGGCAGTGAAATGATCATTTGCAATAGCCACAATTACAGGACTATTCATTCATTAGGCAGAGTCATTGTCAGACAGTTATGAGGAAGCCCTTCTTTTAGCAGCAGCAGTGATTTAAAAGTCTGGAGAGCTGAAAACCCTCCTGTTTCCACAGGTTGTTCAGGAGCTCCACAAAATTTGGAGCTCATGAGACCAAAAACGAGCCTCTGAGGAAGCCACCTGGAGACACTCCAATTTATTTCCTTTCCCAGAGAAACACTCCTGCATGCAGAATTCCCGTGGAGCTGTATCTTGTTCCTCAGCCACCACATCACACTCAGGGAGGTGAATCCAGGACAATAAAGATATAAGACAAAACAAACCAACCTGTGTCTCTGGAGATGATTTAATTATTTTTTTTCTTGGAAGGCAAAACATGAGTTTTAAAGCCTCATTAGACAGAGGAAGACTTGAGTCTGAGCTTTTCATGTTCTGGAATGGAGAACTGCACTCTTGATTAGAAGAATGTTGCTGTTATCACCTCCCATCCCTAGTAGTGCACATCAGTTCCCAATTTTTTTCCTGAAACCCCTGCACAAAGCCAGCTATCAAATGTATGTATGCAACATTCACTTTCACGTGACATTGACATATGCAACAGATACAAAAGCACATTAAAACTGCTTCTATAAAAACTGATTTTCCTTTCCAGCATAACACCAAAACCACTGGGTTTTTTCTTCAGTTACTATCAGTTTCTTTCACTTTGTTGAACTCTGCCACATGTGGAAAGATAAATTATGTATTGATTTTTTCCTCTGTTTAATAGCCTCATGAACAAAGAGGCAGTGGTGTTGAAAATGGTGCTTCTGGGAGAGAAGGGACATCACCCGCAGAGCATTTTGAATCACAGCTCTCTTTTGGGTGTTTTTTCTTGAAGTTAACAGACTTATCACCACAGAAGCACACTTCCAGAAAGTGCATTCTGTTGATTGCTCCTCAAATTGGAGCAAAGGAGAGCCATATGCATCTATCAGTATAGTTTTTCTGCCAACAGTACAGCAAAACTAATGGTCCTTTTCTGCCTCTGTCCCACTCCCTTTGCTTCTTCATATATTTTATGACAGCACACCATTCTCAGTGTTGTTGCTTTGTGGCTACTCCCATACCTGGTATCTTTTATGTGCCTATAAAAACTACTCTCCTAGTAGAACTGCCCAAAGAAATGCATCACTGGCAATTTCAGCTTTAGGTGAGCAATCACTTCACCATAATTCACTGTGCCATGCACAATTATAACTACAACAGGTTACTTCTTTATTGAACACTACAAATCCTTCAGCTACTAATGGCAGAGTTTTCAGCAAGTAGCAGTCACATAATATTTCATTTCTCTACTCTTCAAGCACATTTTGTGATGGTGAGTTAATTTAGCTAAGTTAACTAACATCATGAGAATAGTTCCCTCAAGGTATTTTGTTATTTCTTATTTGAAGTCCTCAGTCAGAATAGAGATCAATGATGCTGGAGGGTGTGCAAAAAACCACAAATTGTTTATTAAGACATGCTACCACAAAAGAGGTGCCACAGAGTTTTAGGCTCTACTTCAAAAACATACTAACAATGTCAATCATCATTTGGTCCACAAACTAAATAACAACACCTGTTCCAGCAGGTACACTCCATTTCTTATCAACATTTAAACACCAAAATTTTCCTTCTTGTTGAAACATAAAAAACTCCAAACGTTCCACAAAGCATTATTTCAGCTATCTCGATTTCTGATCAGAAACTAGCAGCAAGACAAAGACCTTAATAGAAAGGGTAACAAAATTTTGCTAAAAACCAATATAGGTACTCAGTTTTTGAGAAAACAGCACAGTCCACCAGAATTTTATCTCACAGCAAACATTCTATGTATCATGTTTGACTATTTCTTTAAGTAAAATTTGTGGCTACAGAAAAGAAAGAAATTCTGTCAAAAACAAAAATCTCCCCATCCAAATATAAAAATTAACTGCCACCCCCTCAAAAAAACCCAAAAGCCTTCCAGATGGAGAAGCAAAATTAGGTGACCTCAATGGGTTTTTCCTTCCCTATTTAGGGTCTGGGCTTTTTTTTTAATATATAATTTGAATGTCTGAATTTTTCAAAATATTTTATTTGGGAAAATTCCAATAAAGGTCACATAAGAAGAATCCACAGCAAGATTCAAAGTACTAGTTGAGGAGGACAAGCATTCCCATTTTGCTCATTAGCTCCACTTTTAATGCATTTTTTTATTGGAGGTATGTGGATTCTTTTCTCTATCCTCTCTGAAGAGAAGCCTGCTACATTTCTCATTCCTCCAGAAGAACCCTAAGCAGTGGGCTTAGTCTTTCCCACTGACCATATACGAGGGCTGTTGAAGAGGTCAATGACAAAGCAACCTCCAGGGGCACCAGGGGTACCGCATTACCAGTGTAATGCATTGCGGGTGCAATGCAGAGAGCATTGCACTCAGAATGTCCTAGCCCTGGAGGTGTGGATACCAATCCAACTGGTCAGAGGGCCAAACTGACACTCCGTGTTTCAGACATCTGTTAATGCCCCTCTCTGCAGGCTACTGGCCTCTCCTTGACCTCCTGTTTCCGGCATGGAATGCTATATCACCCTTGCTTTTATTACAAATAAACAAAATAAACAGTCTGTTTAAGGCTGCAAAATATCCTTTCAATCACCAAAGCATTTTCTTGATTTCTCATTCAGCTTTAATTTATTTTTTCATGCTTGTTTTTCCATTTCACTTCACTGCACTGGGTCCTAAACCCTGCTTCAGCAGCTGACTTGGGCAAGATATTGACACACACAATTCTACCTACAGCCTTCTAGGGAAGAGATTGCAGTCCCTTTCTCATAGCTCCTCAGACTCATTCCACTCTTCCTTAAAGTTCAGTCTCTGTCCCACAGAACAGTTTATGACTCTGCTGGAGAGTTTACAAACTGGGCAGCCCCCACCGCTTGAGCTCATCACAAGCAAGAGCATCTCACTGCAAAGCTTTATATGTGTCACTGCAACCTCACTCGCTTGCTTGTTTCTCCGAAGAGTTCATTTGAGTATTTCCTTATGACCTACAAGAAACTTGCTATAATTTGTGAGAGATTATGCAATAGGCACTGGTGGACTTTGAACATGTAAAATGCTCCACCTGTCCTAAAAAAAAATAGGATGATTGTGTCCTGAGCTAAACTAGAGCCTCTGCTCTGTCCTCTACACAGAACAGAGCCAGTTCTCATTATGCATAAAGCAACTTCAGAAGCAAGGTCAGATCTTTTATCTTTGTGAAACAAAGGCTATTGGTAACAAAGAAATAGTTAAAGTGTAAAGCCAAGACATAACATGGAAGAAAATGGTGCTTCCAGTGGTGTGTTTGTGTAGAAACAAACATTTCCCTTTCAGCTCCTGCCCCAAAACTGGCTTCTGTGCTCATTACCCACTGATGGTCATCGGCTTTCAATGGAAGGTGTAGTAACTCCCATATGTCTTCAAATTTAAAGGTTTAAGACATCTAATTTCCATGCAGTCATGAGCTGTTCCCTTCTCCCTCCTTTAATTGTGTGGATTTTTTTCAAAATGAGATTGTAAGCCCAGTGACACATGCCCTTGCCCTTGTGGAGAAAGCCGGATTTAGGGTCACCCTAAGGCATATAAGGATCCTCCCCCTGGGGAGAGGATGTCTGTCACAGGAGAGGATTCTCTGTTACAGAAAGCAAAGACAAACCAGAGCCCTCAAATGCTGATTTTGCTCTCAGCTCTGGATCTGTGGTAACATGCGGGAAAGGATTTGCGGTCTGCAGCTGAATGCTTGAAAATTCAAGAGTCGCTATTCTAATCTGTCATTTTCTACCCTGTATGTCCACTCAACCTGCACATTTCTAAGGGTCTAAATTACTGTGACAATACTCAAAGTGCAGGGTTGGCTTTCATTTAATCAATATTATGCATACTAAAGCACTGAGGTACTGAACTTTTTATTCTACCAGTCATCAACATGACAGCTGATACCTGTGTTGTGATGGGTTTTTTCTTCTATTTGTACAAAAAAGGCTGTTTTACAAGTATAGCAAAAATGGAGAAAAGATAGGGAAACAGATAGGCTGACAAATCCCTGAACACTGAGATTTATCCATTAAAGAAAAAAACCAAACTAAAACCAACCAAGTAAAGTATTTGCGTTTTGCTCTTCTGCTTGAAGATACAAAGGAAGATGTTATCTTACCCATACTAGCAAATGTAAAGCTGTAAAAAACAACGTCCACTGATGAGTTCAGAGAAATGTTCTGCACTGTTTTTCAGGCTGAAAAGTACTTTACTCCACAAATATTTGAGTGAATGGCAAGGTATATCCAGTATGTAAAAGCAACATATCTAAAGGTCATGCAATTAGCTATTGGGGAAACTATGACACTTAAGAGCACAGTATTACAAACACAATTTTGGTTAGGTTATGTAAGTGTAGACCCTACCACAATTCAAGTGAACCACAGCTAGAACAAAGTGTTAATAGATTTGCTTTCAGCCTTCTTCTCCACTTTTAGTGATCCCATATCCAGTTCAGTAATCTAGTTTAAGTATCACTGAAAAATTATGGAGATTTGTTATGACTCAGTTTAAAATTTTGAGATTCCAAGAGAATCACTACATCCATAACCATATTTAAAAAATCATTTCACAGAGCTTCTTGTTGACCAGTTACCTGCATGTTTCACATGCAACATAATTTTACCTATCAGGGAACTACTGAGTGAGAAGTCAACACCAACACAAAACACACAATCCTACAGCATTAAAGCCTAGTTTACTTTCATATCTGTAAAGTTTTATAATTGTTTCACCTGCTGAGCTGCTGTTTTTCTGCTCCCTACCCCTGCCTCACCTCCTCAGTACTTTTGAAATTTTTTTTAAATCCAAGAAAATTATAACAGACTTAATGTTACAGTAAAGGCAAACATTTCAGTATGCAGAGGTCAAGATAACATAAGGTTATTGTTCCCAGAGCAATATTGATTTTACTACACTGAACACACTTTACAAATAATTGTATGCATGTATTACTATGGCAACAATGTCACATAAATCACTCAGCATAGCCAAGCAATTACTACAATGGGAACCTTTATATTTTTTATTTACCTGACATTTTGTATCTATGTGTTTTAATTGCTGTATTAAAATCATTTAAATTTTCTCTCCTTTATGTTACAGTTTTACAATATACTATGGCTTACTCCAATACACTCCAATTAGCACTACCAAATATGGAGAATTTGGGATTTTTTTACTAGAGAAGGTAAACTTTAGGAGGTTTCACAAGGTCTCAGTGACAAGTGACTTGAAACTGAGAGTAAATTACCAATAAAAATTTGGAGCATTTCTGCCAAAATTTATAGAAACTGTTTCAGACACTCTTCTAAAGTTTTAAAAAATTTCAGAACATGTTCCAAATTACAGCAAAAAAAGCACCTCAAAGCTGAAAGGACATATAAGGAATTCAGGTTTCCATTTAATCATCAAAAATCAGATACTTCAGCATACTTCAGTGTAAAAAGACCATGAAAAATGCTACCAGTTCAGGCAAATTAAGCAACCAATCTTTTAAAGAAGAATTGTTGTACAGAATTTGCATCCCAGAAGCCCAGATTTGAGTATTTGCAAAAAGTTCTGATAAACAACAACAAAAATTACCATCATCAAAGCAAATACCAGCCCAGTTATATACCTACAAAATTAAAATCATATTAATGGGATATTCCTGATAACAAAGCACAAATTTGTAAAATATTCATTGTCTTACAAAAAGGAAAGAAAAAGGAATTATCATCCGTGGAAGTCCAGTGAATAAGTCCATAATACCTACAAATACCCACTCCACAGATGAGGCTGTACTGCTTATAATTCTTCAGTGCTGGTGCTATGGATAGCTTCTAACTTTTTAAGCAGCTACTAAATGCTTTGCTGAGAAGCAAAGGCCAAACCTTCAGTGAGGTAAGACAACTTAGAAACCTTGACAGCTGATGTGAGCTGACCCACTTTACTTCTCTCCACAACACCTGTTTTTTGTCTCAGCTGCTGATGCAGTCGCCCATATCCACAATAAAAGACCTGATGAAATCAAGCACAAGAGAATGCCACAGCACTTTCCCTCCCTGACACTGCTTGTGGCTTTCTGGAGATGTCTGAAAGATGGGCAGTTCTCTCTCCCCCTAGGTCAGAGTCACAATAGCAATATATTCTGAGCTACAAATGCAAAATGGAATCGGGATTTTACAACATATTCCAGATATCAAAATTGCAGCTGTGCCCCAGCCTGCTGGTGACCTGTTCATACTAGAAGCCTTTTTTTTTTCTGCAGTTTGTGAGCCACAAAATGATCTGGAAAGCAAAATAGCTGAGAGTCATCTGCTCACAGAGAGCACTGCTAGAGCTAATACTAATCCTGCTTCAAGGTATGGACCTTTCTAACCCCAAAATCTAAAAGCCATGGAAGTAAACCATGTATCCCTAAATAAAGGGAATGTAAGAGAGTCAGAACTATGCATTAATTAAGTGTAGGACAAATTACACTGGAGTTAATATTTCAATTCAAACTATGGCATTTTACTTTCTTCCAAAGCTCAGGTTTTACTCTCTTCCTTGATAAATCCTGTTGGTCTGTCTTCTCTTCCTCTATTTCACTTGCTGAGGACTTTCGAATTAAGGAAATGCTAAATGAGCATCTTTTCAGAACTAGACTGCATTACTTCAGTTTAGCAGAGAGATTTCTTGACCAAGAGTCTAGCATTGAAAGACATTTCTGCATTTTTAAGGCCTGAAAATCTATAGCTGGCCTGATCTATGATGATTGCAGAGGAATTTTGATCCACATCTATTTAACAGCATGTCTGAATTAGTGAACTCAGTCAATGAAGAAGGGAACACTAAAATTTATATGGTTTTTTCCCAGAAGTTCTAAAACATAAACTCAATAAAAATACCATTTCTCAACCATTTATTGCAAAATAAAATATTTGTTATTCAAGGAAAAAAAAAAAGCTGAGTTTCAGCATAAATTACTAATGATTATGGATCAGACCAAGAATACCTTAATTAAATCCATCTGCACATACTGTTTGACTCAAAAGTTTAATAAGATGTGCTGGGTCTGGCTGGGATGGATTTAATTGTCTTCATAGCAGCCTGTACGGTGGTGTGTTTTGAATTTGGGAGTTTGTGATTAAAAGCTAAAACAGTGTTGATAACACACCAGTGTTTTGGCTATCACTGCGCACTGTACAGCATTGAGGGTTTTTTTGTGGGGTTTTTTTCTGTCCTTCTTCTCACTCTGCACCCGCAGACAAGGAGGCTTGGGGCGTGAAAGAGATTGGGAGCGAGCACAGCCAAGATAGCTGACCCAAACTTACCAGAGGGATACTTCAAACTATATAGCCATGTGCTCAACAGTAAAAGCTCAGCAAGAGGAGGAGGAAGGGAGAACCTTTGGGGCTACAGCATTTATCTTCCCCAGGAATTGTTAGGCATGACGTAGCCTTGCTTTCTGGGAAGTGACTAAATCTCTGCCTGTTGATGAGAAGTAGGGAGTGAACACATTATTTCGGTTTGCTTCTGCTTGCAGCTTTTTCTCGCCTATTAAACTGTCTTTACCTTGAGTTATCTCACTTTCGTCCCTCTGATTCTCTCCTCCACCCCAAGTTGGGCTTAATGAGCGAGTGACTGGCAGAGGCTTAGCCTCCAGATGAGGTCAACCTACCACATAAGAAAACAATAAACCAAATCAATAGACTTCATTTTATATCAAGGCAGACATACATGATTGTAGATCCCAGGTTTAGATTGGAAATGTTATCTAGATCAAGTTATCTGAGATGGAAAATAGCAGAGAACCTGTCCAGCAAAACAGGAAGAAAAAACAGACTTTTAGTGTCATTCATCAAATTCATCAGGTCTGATAAAGGCTCAAGAAGACAAGATCTGCTCCCAGGCAACCCCAATCATTAAGAAAATTAATTAGTAACAGGCAGAAAACTAGAATTAATTGCAGAGGAGAAAGGTTTCCCTGAACATTAACATAATGATAAGGAAGAGGAGAAAACTCTGAGGAAAGAGTGTAAGAATAACATGTAAACAATTCTCTGTTAAAATCTCTCCTCTTTCTGGCTTTTTTTAGAAAAAAGCTATGGCCACAGCTGGAGGAAAGGAAGAAAAATTTGTTGCATGAGCATTTAATTGATTAATACAAACACCCAGAGTATATTTATTACTTCTGCTGCCGAAGTTTTCTCTATTGAAAAACACTTAACACTCCGGTGCTAGCAGAAATCAGACTGGGACCTCAGAAACTATTTACTCACAGTTTATTGTGATTTTAAAAACCCTGAAACAAATAAAATAACAAATCTGGAGCACTCAACAACTTGTATTTATACACAGACTGAGGCCTTTGTGCATAGCTGATGCATGTGCATCCTATCTTCAGACAAATCTTCAGATCTAAGCTAAAAAATGGATTGTGCAGTGAGAGCATAGACCCCACCTTACAGTACTTTGCAGAGAGAAATATTTACCACAACTTCTGCCCCAGTAATGAGGAAGTTATCAGGCTTCTGAACTTCGTCATTTCAATATCTAAATCTGTAAGAGGTGGGGAAGGAGCCCAGAAGGCATGACAAGCACAGGGGAAGAGGAAGAAGGAAGAGTCTCAAAAAATGTTGCATTGTTTGCTAAGATTAACAGACCATAACAAATAAAAATGGAAAAAGCACTGGAGATATTTTTGCAATCCTCATATTGCAGTCTGGCTCTGATCCACTGCACTGCATACAGTGAATAAAGATACTAGAAATGTGCATAATTTTGAGCATTTAGTGAAAAATTAGTATTGGCTCCCTAGGAGCCACCCACTTCAGTGTCGTTCTCCATGAGTTGTGCTACATCTAACTATTCTAAAACAAATGAATCAAGATATGCTCTTGGGTGTTCTGCAGCTTCTCTACTAATTAATTCAGGCCTTTCTTCACTTGCATTTGAAAGAGAATATGAAGGTAAAAGTAGGGTTTGGGGATTTTTGTCTCTACAGCTTGTCTCATTATGCAGCTGAGTGTGATTTAGCCTATGCATGTAGTCAGCAAGCAGAACAAAACTGCTGAGCACCCACCAACACTGCTGAAATCAATAGAAACTTCAGTGACATTGTGACTTTGAGACACAGCTTATCCTTCTTCAGAAGCCTAGTCATAGGTAGAAGGGCTTATTCTGTAGCTGTGTGAAGAGATTTCTGTACTGGTGGGTTTCTTCTGTTTTATTTCCAGAGGAGAGAATCAGGCACACAGTACCAAACCAGCCAAGTCCCAGGGAAGGGTGAGAAAGAAAGAAGAAAACCTCTGTCTCAAGATGAATAGAGTTCAGAAGAATCATAAACCCATTTGCACACACAGGCAGCAAATCCACAGTTAGCAGAGTTATTCTGTGAGCAACACATCACTTAACACTGCAAATTAACAGGCCCAGAAGAGGTACCCAATGAAAAAAACTCCTTCTGTTATCCACCTTGGATGGGAACGGAGTGTTTTGCATTCAAGGACAGTGCAATGGAGATGTCCTAGAAGGCCTGTCCTTATTCCATCTCCTGTTAAGCACTGCCATCAGAAGGGCATGAGAGATGCATGGTAGTCATAGCACAGGGGTCACAAGCAGTTTCAAAGCTGAAAAGGCCAGGCTGTACAGCTCATCTGCCTTCATCATTACTGCCAGAGGTTGAGATGTCTTTGTATTATTGAGATGAGTACTAAAAAGGCAATATGATAGCTGACCTGTTTAAGAAAAAGCCCTTGCTTACAGTACAAGGACTGTATTTAACACTGCAAAACATGTGACATCATCAAAGTGGAGGAGTCAAGAGGGAGGTCTAAGATCTGAAGGCATTAAATGCTGCTTTTTCAGCAAGTTTTCCTGGGTTTGGATTCCATCCCTTTCCCAGTACAGGGCTAAACCGAGAAGGAGGAACACAAAATGCAGTAGATCCCCTACACGACACAAACAGCTAGCATATGTCTCAGATGGTAGAAAGTACCTGTCAAACAAAATTGAAAGGTATTTCCAGCACTGTCCTCAAAATACTCTCTTGAGACAGAAGATGCAGAATCCAGTAATAAGTTTTCTCAGAAAAGATGGAATCTGTTGATTTTAGAGGAAAATAGGAGTGGATCCCCAAAAGACCCCCTAGAAAGACAACTTGTGGCAGGCAGCAGTAAAAGAACAGTGGCTGCCCATGGGTCTGTGTGTGCCCATCCCACCACCCCAGACACGAGCAAGGCAGCTGCGAAGCATGAAGGAACCCACAGTCCTGGGCATTGGGCACCTTTCTGGGGATGGAGCAACAATGAGCTGGGATGTGGGCCCAGCTTGGTGGGGCCCATAACCGGGCAGAGCAGGACAAGGAAGGGCTGTCCTGAGCTGGAGACCAGGCTCTGCTGCGGCAGTGTTGAGGCAGGGCTGGGCAGGGACACTCAAGGCTGCTGGCACCCCTAGGG
This sequence comes from Falcunculus frontatus, assembly GCA_013398115.1. Classification (NCBI taxonomy): domain Eukaryota; kingdom Metazoa; phylum Chordata; class Aves; order Passeriformes; genus Falcunculus; species Falcunculus frontatus. The sequence continues at coordinate 474,647 of VZRV01007585.1, forward strand.
CCACCACAACTTGCACAACACCATCAGCAAGAACTGTAAACAAGGAGTGCATTGCAGTTTTTGGTTTAAATTGTCCGGGTTTCACCACTACCAAATAAAATTTTACTTGCTACTTGTAAACCCTGTAACATCTCGTTACAGGTCTTCGCATTTATTTGTTTTTCTAGTATAAGAAGTGCACCGATTTACAGTGGCTTCAGGGAAAGGCAAGGTCTCATTGGAGACTAGAATCAGAAAAATAGCTGTAAGGCTGAACAAGGAATATGTGGGCTGCTGAACGAGACAGGTGATTTAGCAAGAGCAGGCACAAATAATGCCACTGTATTTAATGTCATCTGTCTCAGTCTTCACTAAGGTCTCCCACACCTCTGTGATTAGTGAAAGGGGTCGTGGAGATCTACCAGCAATCCATTAGGACTCGGGGATTAATTGAGAGAATTCGACCCACACAAGCTCATGGGATCCAACAGGCTGTATCCTTGCAAGGCTGCTCTCTATTATCTTTGAAAGCTCATAGAGATCAAGTGGTCCCGTATGACTGGAGGAGGGCAAATGTTGTATCAATCTTTAAAAAAGTCAAAAGGTAAGCCCAGGAAACTTGAAGTCTCACTTTGATCTCTGGAAAAAAATCACAAAGCAAGTGTTTTTCAAGAGTGTTTCCGGGCACAGGAAGTAGATAAGGTGACTGGGCACAGCCAGCACAGACAATCTAAGTGTAGATGACCATCTATTTAGCATGGATTGTCCTCTAGGATAGAATTACTAGATTTGTGGATGAAGGAACAGCAGTGGATGTCATTTACTTTCATTTTTAGAGATATGCTTGACTCTCACAATATTCTTGTATGCAATTTATGATGTTATGATCTGTATTGGTAGGCAATTAGATGTGAGAAAACCTGCTTGAGTTACCAGTCTCAGAAGACAGTAGATAGCCCATCCTACTGAATCTGGAGGCTAGCAACAAGTGGAGCACCACAGAGGTCTATCCTGGGACCTGTCCTTTCTAATAAACTTATCAGTGACTTGAAGATAAGTGGTTACACACGCTTTCATCAAGTTTGCACAAGCATCTAATTAGGAGAAACACCTGGTATGACTAAGAGCAGGACTTTGTTAAAAGGGATCTAGACAGACTAGAGGATTTGTCCAGCAGGAAATTTATTCATTTCAAAAATGAAAAATTCAAAGTCCTGCACCTGGGAAGAAATAAGCCTTTGCACGAAGGCAGGCAGGGGAGTGATAGGCTGGGAAACAGTTGTACTGAAAAGGACCGTGGGCGGACAGCAAGCAGTATACCCTGGCAGCAAAAAAAGTCACGGCATCCTAGGTTATATTATCATAGCTAGTAGATAAAAGCACGTCATAGACCACATCTCAAACACTGCAGCCAATTTTCCCTTCTCAATACAGACACCAATGAACTGGAGCAAGTTCAGCAGACTTCAGTGGAGAGCTACTAAGATGGTCAGGGGTCTGGAGAATTCACCCTATTATTAGAAACTGAACTAATTTGGCTTGTTCAAAAAGCCTGGAGATAAGGCTTCAGAGGAACCTAGCTGCAGTCTTCTAATATCTACATGGAGGTCACAGAGACGATGGAGACAGGTTCTTCAAATGACGCATGATGAGAAGAAGAGAAACAGCAAGCATTTCAAATGACAGACTGAGACTCACTGAAGGGAATTTTTTTTCACCACAAGGGCAGACAGTCATAGGAACAAGTTACACAAAAGAGTCGTGCATTTTTAAGTATACAAAGTATATAAAATTCCAAGTAATCTGGTTTGAGCTCACAGCTGATCCTACTTTGAACATGAGGTTGGGCTAGAGACCTGTTTAGGCTCCTTCCAAAATCAGTTTTCCTATGATTCTGTGATTATATTGTCTGTCTAGTACAGAAGGTCTCAAAATCTCTCTGCATTAAGGCTTTTGTTTCATGCAATCATGTCTTTTCCAGAATATCCTACATCATACATCCCCTTGATCAGTCAAAATTGGAAATCACAGCTGAACCACAGAATCACAAAAGTGTTGAGGTTAGAAGGGACCTCTCAAGATGTCTAGTCAAATCCTTCTGCTCAAATTGGGTCAACTGGAACAGGCTTCCCAGGAAAAGCAACATATGCAGAGAAATTTTTCACTCACTCTGCTATTAAAGTAAATTTCTCTCCTCTTCAGAAAGCCTTATTTAAAACACAACAAGACAAAACAAAACAAAACTAAACTAAACTAAACTAAACTAAACTAAATGCCAGGGCATTCAGTGACTTCTTTACCTGCAAAAACCAATACAGAAATCAATAAATCATCTCATCTGAGGAGCAGCAAAAATATACTAAGAACTCCTAACAAACTTGGTGAAGTCCCAGGACTGTAAAAGTCTGACAGAAGATGATTAAAGCAAAGACAGATATATTCTATGAAAACAAAATGGAACTTGTCTCAGTCAAACTTTCAGTGGCTTACTTTCTTTTAACTCATTGAAACATATTTGCAACATATTTAAATGTGCTGAGTAGAGCAACTGGAAATAGTGCTATGGACCTCCAAGGTGGAATTGTCAAATGCTGTAACAGCAGAGTAGACCAGGACCCAGGACTTGATACTCATTTGTGCGTTTGTCTTCATACATTCTGAATGATAGTTTCTGCTCACCTTAACATAGGCATAGGAGAAATTAAAAAAGCAATTAATTAAACAATATGGAGGCAGGACTTAGGAATTTCCCTAAAGTTGCTTAGGAAGGTGAATTTTAAATATACCATAGAATAAAATTCTAACTTGATATATATTGAGACAGTGTATTTCTCCCTCAAAAAGAGTTACACTTTCTCACCTGAAGTGCCAAATGATTTACTTAGCAACTGATTAACTTTTAATTTCGTGATCTCTAGCTAATATTTCACCTAAAATAGAGAAAGTTATCATTGTTCTTATTAAAGATCTGGAGATTTACTCTTTTGCTTTCATAACTCAAGGACTATAATTATAATTGAGATGTCAATGAATTCTTCTGCATCTACCATGTAGTATAACATTTCCTAAGTGAATAATAAATACAGACTTCATATTACTCCTAGGACTCTCTTCAAAGGCAGCTAAGTTTCCTAAGGCGTCACTTTATTCCTGGAAAAATCTTACCTTAGCCAAACAAAGACTAATCTCTAGCATATATGCAGTTATCTCTCTTCCTCATCAAAATAGAAGTTATCTGTACCAATACAGCAGCTTATCCCTGCTTCTCTCCTCTGGAGATGAAATACCTCTGCTGCTGCCAGTAGAACATTGCATTCATGTTCCTTTGTCTCAAAGAGAGGATATATTTTTTCCACTAACTCGTATCAAGATAAAAGGGAATAGATTTTCAAGAATGTGAAGGACAAGAAGTTAATCGGGAATACCCAGCAGAGATTTACCAAGTGCAAACCATCCGTGACCAACTCGATTGCCTTCTATGATGAAATGATGAGCTGCATGGACCAGCAGTGGATATGATACACTTTGGCTTTCGTGAGGCTTTTGACACAATCTTCCACAGAAGCTCATAAAGTTGAGAAACTAAGGGCTGACTGAACTGTTAGATATGTTGAAAATTGCCTGGACATTGGGCTCAAAGTAATCAATGGCTCAAAGTCCAGCTGGCAGTCAATAACACAAAGAGAATCAGGGAGTTTGTTCTGGGTCTGACATTGTTCTTCATGTTCATCAGAAACCCGAGTCATAAGGAAGAATGCACTTAGTAGGAAAATGAGAGGACAGTACCAAATGGAGGAAAAGTTGATGCATTGAGTGGTAGAGTCTTATTTCACAGCAGTCTTGAGAAACCTGTGAACTAGAGCAACAGAAATTTCCCAGAGTTTAATAAGCAGAACTGCAAAGCTCTGCACCTGGGGAAGAATAACCTCACACACAAGTATAGCTGGAAATTGGCTGCCTGACTCACAGGCCTGCTGAAAGTACCAAGGACCACAGTGGGTGCCAATGTGAATATGAGCCATGGTGCAGTCTCCCTGTGAACCTGGAAAGCCAATACTGGGCCACATTGAGGAAGGTGCAGCCAGCAGGTCAAGGGAGCTCCTACACTGAAGAGACTGTGTCTGGAAAGCTGTGCTCAGTTTGGGGCTCTGCCCCATGAAGGATGATGAGGAGTTGAGTAAGGTCCAGCAGAAGGCTATAAAGACAGACATCACTTGGCCCCATAGAAGAGATTGAGAGAGCTGGGCTTGTTTAGTCTGGCAAAGAGGGAGATCTAACAACAGCCTACAGCTGCTTGAGAGGTAGCTCCAGCAACCATGGAGACAACCTCTCATCAGATATGACCAATGGCAAAACAAGGGCCAACAGGGAGTGGTTGCACTTAGGAAGATGGAGGGACATTAAGAAAAAATTCTTCACTAGAAAGATAGTTGAGCACTATAATGTAATACTCACATAGGTGGAATCTCCAGCCACAGAGGTTTTCAAGATTGTCAGACAAAACAGATCTAGACTTGCTAACAGTCCTGCTTCAAGCAGAAGGATGGACTTGATGGCCTCCAGGGGCCACTTCCAAACAAAATTTTAATGATTTTGTGAAAATTTGTGAAATAAATCACACTGCTGAGTGCAATTTGCTTTTTACACTATGCTTAGAAGGGTTATGAAGTTCATGAAGTTTCTTGAATAAATGTAACCAATAAGAGTAAGGACTAATAGAAAATGGTAAGATCTCCCTTCATATTACCCACAATGGAAGTTGTTTAGGACAATTCTTCACCTATTCAGGAACAGCAAGCATTTACTGAATTACAAATCAACACTGAAAGGTAGTTTTCCATAGGCAGAATGTGGCCTAGACTTTAATCAGAGAACAGCATGAAATGCCATTCCCCTTCTATAATGTATTAAACATTTTTTTGTTTGTACAGTCATGGCACCTTCAACACAAGAGTGTCAAAAGTGTCTAATACTTGTTCAGAGAAAAGAATCATGAACATTATTCTGTCAATATTTTGGCAGCTCTCCCATGCAAGAATTTTTTTTGCTTTTTTAAAATGAGACTGAAAAGGGTCTTCCACTAAAAAAAAAAAAACTAAATAAAAATAAACTGCAAATCAAAACCATTCATTTAAATCTGTAAGAAAGTAACAAGATACTGAATTTTGCTCATGTTTTTCAATAAAAATGTGGAACAGTGTAGCATTTCAACTGCCAAGAAGTAAACACATATCATTGTATTTGGTTTCTTCTCCCCGACTATGAAGGAAACCCCTGGATATGATGCCTGTCCTGGCAAACTCTCAGCATAAAAGCCTGCCTCCTACCATGCACATTATTTAATATCTGCATATGCCAGTACTATGCCAAATGCATAAGTGGTTTTTCCTACTATTGGTCAGTGTTTTCAAATAACAAAACACTATATATTTGTATGCAAACTGTATTAATTTGTGGGATCCACCTTATCTCCTTCAGCAAAACAGTTTTCTTTTTAATCATTGCACTTAAATCAAGCCACTCATCTTTAACAAAGCTAATGAGCTACTTAGTACTGCTGCTGCAGCCATTCAGTCGTGCTGACTTCAATAGTATATAGAGCAACATATTGAGACAAAACAGGAAGAAAAAAGCCCACTTGTAGTGGAATTACAAAATGGCTTAGAGAAAAATCCTGAGAACTCATAGAGAATACTCAGAACTCATGAAGAGGTACTGAATTTGCTGCATGTGCCTATATCAATAAATTAAAGGCAAGGCAAGGGATTGAATACCAGCCTACTTATCCATAATATTTAATTGCTAACATGTATACTCCATCAACAGTTGGCAATTAATATTCTCCCAGACAGTGGGAGATTAAGTACAGTCTGTAGGATAAGAGAGGTCAGGGACAGTGTGTTGTGAATGCACAAACGCACTAAGGTCCATTTTATTTTCTACCATGGGCACAACTCTCAAGTCTTCAAGGTAGCTGTTCAGAACAAGAATCAGCATTACACTCTCCTGTGCCCCAGAATAAGAATGGATATCAAAACCACAGATTGTATCAGCTAGCACCAATGCAACAGTTTGTCCTTACTTCAGAATTAGTTCTCCGGTGCTCTTTATTCTTCAGTATACATTCATTATGACACTATACTGCTCCTTCAAGGAGCAGTGAGTACATCTGGCATTCACTACTGTAACCGCAGCTCACAAAAACATTCTTGATAAGCCAAAAATGCAGAGCCTGGATACTGTACTGCTGACAATGCAGCCACAGCAAGAAAGAACCAACTTCAGTGGGTCAAGTTTTTAGCCAGTTTCCATTGTGGCTTTCCTGCTGCAGCAGCAATGTTGACAGTACCTGAGCTAAGCAGCTTCGAGCTAGCTCAACTCGTTCACCCCAACTGCAGCTGCTATAACACAGGCATACCACAAAGTGCAGCTTTCAGAAGCCAGGGATCTTCAAAGGTTTCTCTCAGCTGCTGGCCAGCCCTGGAGTCCAGGCTGATTGGAGCTCACAGGACACACAGAGAACAGCTCACAACCTGCCCTTGTGAAACAGAAGCTGGGGTGATGTGAAGCCCCCACAGCATAGACAGAGATCCTCAGTGGCACCTCCTCAAGCCCAAAGTGTCCCCAAATACTGAGCACACCCAGGGGGTCAGCCCCACAAGTGAACAGGCAGGTGCAAGATTCCCCCCTCTACCACACCAGAGGAGTTTTCTCCAGTGATGTTGAGCAGAGGGGAACTAGTTTTAACCATGTGGATATGCAATCATACAACTTCAGCAGAAAAAGCATTACATGTCCTCCCAAAGCAGGACATCCAGATCAACATGGTGTACCTTAAAAAGTAGTGCAGCATCCCCACCGAAAACCAATATGCCTGAGCAGGTCTGAGTAGCAATAAAGGCAAATTTTGTCCATGAGACTGATACGAACAATCCACTTCCTGATAATATTTCTATAATCATAATAGAAAAAGATTTCCTGTTGTATAATCGCATCAAACTAGTGAAATTTGGTAAGCAGTACACGACTGGGTTTAACTGCCTCAAAAAAAAAAATCCAACCCTGCTAAGCATTTTAACTTCCAGTCCTTAACACTCTGAAGAGCTTTCAGGGTGATGCCTTCAATAAGTCATCTCCTGAAGTTCTGATAATAAAGTTTTTATTACTTTCCTGTAAGTAGATTAAAACAAGTTATGTCTCTGAGTTAGGAACGAGCACCAAAAGTGCTTGATTTTTTTTCATTTCCTTTCTAATAAAATAAAAACCAGTTATTCTATGCAAAAATGGGGAAAAAATGCAACACACTTAGAATTGCAATTGGTATCACTGCACTTGAGTAGCAGAGGCTACTCAAGTGTTTCACTTATAATACAAAGAAAAAGAAAAGAAGAAAAGCTACATTTCACTCAATGGGGATTGGTACTCCCTTTATAAAAAAAGCTGTCTCATTTAAGGTGACATAGAACTACTTTGTTAAGTCTTAAAGAGCTGCCTTAGTGAAACATTAGTTTCTCAATTGGATCAAATTAATTTGACTTAAAATAAGTGGGAGGAATGGTTTAATTAGCGCTATCGAATATACTCTGCACTAGACTAGATTTTCTTCACAGCATCAGGCAGAACTCATTAAAAAAGAGAACTCAACCTTTTGCTCACAATTACCTTTGGTAGACCAGCACTTGAGACAATTTTCTAATTGCAGAAGAGGAACTGCACAAAGCAACCATTCAAATGCATATATTAATTTAGTTTTATTTTCTGCTCAGCCTTCCAAAACTAATTATTTAACACTGAGGTTAGGAAATTGGAGAGTAAGCCTCAAGAGGAATGGGGCAGAAGGGCTCTTAAAAAAGTTGCATTTGAACCTTGAAGAGGAAAGACAATTCTAAAAAACAGCTTGCAAGATTGCATAAGAAAAACATGCCCCCCAAACAAGCCCTGCAAAGGCCATGCAGTTCAGCATTGTTTTTGTCTTCACACAGCTGCCTTATGAGATTGGAGAGTTACACAGCAAATGACATTCACTTCTAAAAATAAAAGTAAAGTTAAGATAAAAGCAAACTTTTGTACATGGAAAAAGTAGAGATTTGACATAGACTGACAGGTTTTGAGCTGACCATAACTACCTAGAAAATACAACTCAGATTTGCTCTGTGGCAGCCAATAGAAGCCATGAAAGCCATCACTGAGATCGCCTCTGATGAAGAGGAGAACAACATGCACAAAGAGAAGCATAAAAGGAGGGTTTCCTGCTCTGCATTTATCACCCAGAAGGCACACTCTGACCTCATAGAGCACATACTGCAATGTGCATACAAGAAACTGTATGGAGCCAACGTTTTAAATTAAATCTTAAAACAGACTTTGTGAATGTGAGGAAACTACTTTCACAAAACATCCTTCATCAACTAAATGGCCAGGACAAACTTCATATACCGGTGTTCCTGCTGGGTACCCATAATCTGGATGGTATCTAGAGGAAAGGGCGATAGACTCACTAAAGTTATCATGTCAACCAAATATTTCCTATTGCACAAAGAAATGCTTACACCAAGTTTAACTTTGTTTTGACTATGCTTAGAACACAGCCGAAGATCAAACTAAGGAGCTTGAATAGGACAGAAAGGAGCTTGGCAGCACTTCTGAGAAAATCCTCAACATCTTCTAAGATATACCTCTAAGTCTGCAGGTTTTCTAGGTCGTAATATCCATGTTGTCTTGCACACAGGAATGCTTTCCCTTGCTTAATCCACCTCTGTCCTACTGTCATTCTATTCAGTAGATCTCCATAAACCTCTGTTAACTCCAGCTGCATCATAGATGGGAAGCTGCTATTAAGAAAAATTATAAACACCTTCTAAAAATGCCACTTTCTCTCTGCCAAGTCACTTTTGATAGCATCTTGATGTATAAATTTATTGACAATAAATTCTTGTTCCACTACATAACTTTAAGAATTGTTTTCTTGATAATAGAAAGAAACAAGTTAATACGTAACCATGTTCATTGCCAGGTGCAGCAGAATCCTGCAAACAGTAACAAGGAGTACAAAGACTGATGAGAGAGTCAGCACTGTGGCTGGATGATACCACTGGAAATCTGTAGATATAGTCTCATCAGAGCCCTGCACAGGAATCCTGCTTCTCAACAAAGCACTGCCAAAAACCCACACAAATTGTATCTTGTACCTTAACTGCCCCAAATCAGCACAAGACAACAGAAATCTCTAACAATATGCTACTTAAATTTTAGCAAATAATTTTGTCAGCCTTTGACAATCAAACTCTTTTTCATTTTGCCTCACTTTGACAATCAAACTCTTTTTCATTTTGCCTCATTAATTCTAGTTTTTCTTTGCCACACCTTTCATACAACCCCAACCAATCCATTCATAAAATAAGAATAATTACACAGTCCCGTGACAAAAACCTTGGATTTACCTGGTAAAAATAACTACTATAGAGGAAACCTATGGTTTGATAGTATTTTCATTTAGTTTAGCATATCCCACCTTTAGTTTCATCCCTGTTTGGGATGAAAGAAATGCTATTCAGACCAACATGACCAACATCAGAAGCAGACTTCTTTCTCCTCAGAAACAGACTCAGAATCAGTTAAGCCAGGACTAAGCTTTTGTTATTCTTCTCAAATAAGAGACTGAAAAAGACAGCACGGAAAAACACAAGAAGAATAGTCTTTACTACTGAGGAGAGTAAGATTTCTTCTTGAATGAAATATGGAGAAAATGCAATTTAAGAGAACCCTAAGTAAAAAAGGCAATGTGTTATGACAAAAGCACAGGAATTATATTTAACAAAATGCACTTTTAATAGCTGCAATTAAATTATTACGAAGTATCTTAAGGTGAGACTTGAATATAAATGGAAAGAAACAAGATTAAAATCTAAATCATAAAAATTACTATATTTTATGGAGTTTCTCCAGAATTACACCTAGGAAAATAGTGAATTACACAATATCACAAGCATAATTTATATGAAGATTTTCTCTACAAATTTAACCACAAAAGAACCTTATGGTAGACACTAAATAATAGTCTCTATTTTAAATTCAAGTTTATCTGTAGTACCCAAGTGATTAAAATTAATATGATTCAGAATTGTTAAAGGAAGACATCTATGCAGGTTTAATACAAGACACCCATTTCAGAAGTCAAAATCCATCATCAGCGAGTCAGGTCAATGCTGTGCTTCAGAGCAGCATACACGTAAAAAATATTCCCTATGAACAGAAATGTTATTTCATGAGTATTGCTGTTAGGGGGAAAATATTGGGTTTTCTGTAAATACATCTCCCCTTTGCCCCAACAAATGAGTAAACACACAAAGAAAAATACGTTTGCAAAAAACGAAGAAAAGCCTCAGATACATATAAAAATAATTATGATATGAATCTTCTCACATGTAAAGGCCCAAAGGATTTCTTAGCTCTGATGAAGCTCAGAAAAATAGTTCAGTCTATTAACCTCTTGCAGAGTAAAGAACACTAAATGCCTGAGAAGCAAGCAACATAATTGATTTGGGCAGCACTTTCTTCAGTCTTAAAGAACATTTCTACTCAAGACTCGGAAGTATCTGTTAAGTAATGGAATCTCCAAATCTTGTTATTCCTCCTTTTATTTATCTATTTTTAAAACCTCTTCATCTCTCCTAGAAGCTTTCCCCACACTACCTGATGTAAAGGGCATTTGTACACTTCATGGGCATTGTAAACTATGGACAACAGCAGGGAGGCAGGCCAGACCCATGGTCTTCTGGCTGCATGGATGTAATAGCGTGACATCTCAGTCCATGTGGAAAAGTCACAAAACACGGCGGAGAGGCATAAGCAGCACACTGGAGACCACACGGGGTTTCGCTGCTGAGCGCTGGTAGGAACAAGAGGGCCAGAGGGATGAACCTTTCACTGCCTGCTGCTCCAGCAGGCTCTGGAAGCGTGGGAGCAGCTGCCTGTGGAGATGTATGGGCACTGTCAAGGGCAGGAGGTGCTTTAGCCTGTCCATGGTGAGCGTGGTTATCGTGGGGGGAGATGCCTGCCTGTTCCCTGCTGGTTCACCATTGGTGCTTTGGGAGGGCTGCCTTTCACCCACCTTTGCATCCTGCCCCAATGCAGCTGGAGGTCTGCAATGGAGGCCAACGCTTCTCTTGCACCTCTCCAGCAGATGGGGATGCTGCGTGAATCCACATGTACTGGTGACCAGGCTGACCACCAAACCACAGCCAAAATGCAAAGAGTGGATTTATCTCGTTCCCTCGCTAACAATGCCAGGTGACAGAGACACACAGGGACATGGGCTCCATTTGGCTTAGTTCATCCCAGCAAACAGAGACACACAGGGACATGGGCTCTGTTTGGCTTAGTTCATCCCCGCCAAGGGCATGGAGGGCCCACTGCCAGCTCCAATATATCAAAAAGCTATGCACACACAGAGTTTGTCAAAAGGCTGCCTGACACAACTTCAGTACTGTCAGTAATGTCAATATACTATCAGCTCCCTGCTAACCATTTTGTTTTACTGCCCAACCTCCAAATCGGGCCTTCTTTTTTCCACATATAAGCAATATAAATGTTTTGTGATAGAACTATGACATTAAGTCCCTTCTAAACTTTAATTTGCACATCTGCCTGGTTCCTCTCCCAAACTTCCTTGAGGGTTTTGAACCCTGGCTTTAACCCATCAGTTTTGACTAAACCTCAAACTCAATTCTTCTCCAAGGACTCTTCACTGTGCTGTCCCAGGTCAAGGCAGGCCTTAGCAGAACCTCCAATTCCCTGCCTTCACTAAATGTTGAAGAAGAAGAGAGAGAAATTGTCTTTATTACTCGCCAGGTATGTGAGCTCCCCAGACTGCTCAGCTCTTTCTGCTCTTTTTGCATGTGCTCCAGATGAGAGCACAGGACAGGGGAGGAAGGAAGATGCATGAGTTCAGCATGCCTCTGTTGCAGACTTCACTTGATGCTTCTGCCTCCGAAAGTTAGCAAGCCAGGCAGCAGAAAGCACTTTAATTAAAAAAAAAAAATTAAACTAGATTGGCTTCAAAAACTGAGAGACAAATTGAAGGTCGTTGTTCTGATTAACATCCCATAGACTTAAAAAAAATTCAAAACACGGATGAGCTACCCACCTCAACCAGATATTCAGGAAGCAAGTGTCAAAATTAGGTCTTCTCAGGAGAAGCAAGCAGGCTCATGGTGGGACACAAAAACATAGCCAGAAGCAGTAATTCATGAAGCACTTTCCACACAGATCTGCTTTCATCCACAGAGCAGTGCTGTTCAGTGGCCCCCCTGCCTCTGGCAGGAAAGGATGATAAAAGAAATAGCACAATAGTCAAGAAAACAGGGGGGAAAAAACCTCACACCACTTAACAGAGCAAAACTAAGATATCTGGTGAGAAATGCTGTAGAAGCAGTGCCCTGAAAATTGGTTAAGACAATTTCTTCCACTGTGTGCTGAAGGGCAGCTGTCTGTCATCTTCAACAAGGTGCATATAATGGCTGCTGCAGATACCATTTTTCAACAGCAAGGTATGGCTGGGTCAAGTGTGGCATTAAAAAAGGGTAAGAGGGAAGGGGGGCTGAGTTCCATCATATCAAATATTTCTGTCTCATTCAGTTTGTGAAGACAATATGTACATTAAATTTCAATATGGCACCTAAAAGTTGGGGAAAGAATAACTGAGGAAAGAGAAATTTTAAAAGGACTAAGAACAAAAGAGTTAAATTTTTGTACAAAAACTGAGCTTGCTAATGCCCGTGTAGAAAAAAAAAAGTCTTTCTTAAATGATAGCAACAATGCAGTCCAATAAATCAATGAAAAGGGCAACTGGTGGATAGTTTACAGAATTTAAAATAAAAAGAAAACCCACACAGGCAATTACTCAACTTTCCCTTCAAAATGTTGACCATTTAATACCGTGTTATGAACAAAATATGCCATTAAAACTTTTCTAAGCTATCTTTGATTCAATATCTGTATCATGCAGCTTTGCATTTGTGGATATCTTTAAGAACTTTGTTTTGTAATTTGTAAAATACTAGTTTCTAGTGTTTTAATTAAACTTCAGCCAAGTAACAGAACTAATCTCACTTTTCTAAAACACAGTGCACATCAATATGCTGTATACATCATTCCTTTCAGTTAGTCAATCAGAAAGTTGGGCATCTGAAATGTGAAGTAAACATACCTTTGAGATAAAACCAGAATTGGTAGATTTACATTTTAGTCACAATGCTGCACTTCTGTACTGTGATCTTTTGCTAAAATATACTACTATTCTGCCCATTTTCAACAGTATGTGCTTCATTTCACTTTTAAATTTACTGGTGTTTACTCTTGTAATTCAGAAATAAAGAATATAGAATTGCACAGGAGCACTCTGAATAAATTCAAGATAATTTCCTGGTGGAAACATGGAGAGAAATACAATTGTTGGCTTCTAAGAATGGTAAGCACCTCCCTATTTTTGGAGAGTTGACCCTGACTGGATGACGGTTACTCACCAAAACTGCTCTGTCACTCCTCTCCTCAGCTGGGCAGGGGAGAGAAAATATAACAAAAGGCTCATGGGTCGAGATAAAAGTAGGGAGAGACCATGCACCAGATACCACCACAGGCAAAACAGATTCAGCCTGGGAAAACGGATTTAATTTATCACCAATCAAATCAGAGTAGGATAATAAAAATAAACCCCAAATCTTAAAAACACCTCCTGCCCACTCCTTCCTTCTTCCCAGGCTCTGCGTCACTCTTAAATTCTCTACCTCCTCTCACCTATTGGTACAGGAGGACAGGGAATGGGAGCTGTAGTTACTTCATCACATGTTGTCTCTGCCACTCCTTCCTCCTCAGCAGAAGGACTCTTCACACTCTTTCCCTGTTCAAGCGTAGGGTCACTCCCATGGGAGACAGTTCCCCACAAACTTTTCCAATCTGGGGCCTTCCCACAGGCTGCAGTTCTTCGGCAACTGCTCCACAGTGGGGTCTCTTTCCATGGAGTGCAGTCCTTCAGGAAAAGGCTGGTCTACATGGGTCCCTGAAGGGTCACAAGTCCTGCCAACAAAGCTTCCCCAGCAGGGACTCCTCTCTCCATTGGCCCACAGGTTCTGCCATGAGCCTGCTCCAGCATGGGCTTCCCACAGGATCACAGCCTTCTTTGAACAACCACCTGCTCTGGTGTGGAGTCCTCCACAGGCTGCAGGTGGATCTTTGCTCCCTGTGGAACTCCACAGTCTACAGGGGGACAGCTGCCTCATCATGGTCTGAGCCAGGGTCTGCAGGAGAATCTCTGCTCCGCTGCCTGGAGTACCTCCTCTCCCTGACTCAGCCGGGCTGAGGTCTAACTCATGGGCAGCAGCACATTAAGAATCTGAGATTTGAGTTCAGATTGTAGTGCGTTAATCTAGGATGGAATTCTTAATCAGTTGTTATAAAAATTATTTCTCAACAACATTCTGAGTAAAGCATGATGTCCATTTCTCCCCCAAAACAGAATTGCTTCGATGCTTAAGTGGTTATGGTATTCAATGTGCTCTGCCATTGCTCTCCTTTAGACTTAATCACTGTATGCACATACACAAATTGTTCTGAGACAAAAAGCCCTGCAGCTAAATGCTGAACCATTCCAATGCTTTTTGATAAATAAAAGACACACTACAACAGACGTATTACATTTGGGTGGCCAGTAAAATCCATTCCTTTGCTGAAACCACAATCGGAAAGATCGCATTTTCTAACAGAATGGCCCCTGTGCCATTATAAAAGTAGCATAAGTACTTCTGGAAAATAAGAGTTTGCTCAGGAAGGAATGAAACCACAATATATTAATGAGAAGAATGAAAATAGCAAAAGGATTTTACATTATGCTATGAATTGTAATGTTTTAATCTGTTCTGCTAACAGACAAGTGTGCAAATGGGGGACAGAGGAATGAGTGTTTAGCTTTGATTAAAAGACCCCTCAGAACAAACTGAACTTTACAAATGTATGTGAAACAGCATGAATTTTAAAAATAGATATATAACTATTTAAGACAAAAAATTCAATTTATCATCCTACCTGAAGAATCAACAAAGTAGCAGCTGTTGCAGACTAGTTATTTTTAAAAGCTGTAAATTAAAATGGCAAGAAATAACCTCTGCAACAAATACAGAAGACTTGCAAGGAGCTATTTCAAGTAGGACAAAAAAAATTACATTTTGCTAACAGGAAAGAGATCTCATATAACAGCTAATGAAAATGGAAATGAAAACTGTGACCAAGGATGTTTAATTTGTCTCTTTATTAAAATATACAAAATGGATTAATAACTATTCTGTTTAGCTTTTGAAACTGCAATTTTAATACTGTTGTGATCTCTTTCAAAACCTAAAAGGAATGCAAACTTAATAGTGCTCCTCTGATCAAGTTATGCTCAATTACACATGCATGATAAACCCATTCATAGTTAACATGGAGGAATGGAATAAATTCTGCCTAAATTACAAATTGCAAGCTACTGTTTCTGCATGTTAGGGATTTTCATTTAAAAATACCCCTTCTTGATATTAAAAGTGAGAAGAGCAGCCAGCTAAACAAGAGCAGATAAAAGAAATTCAGGAAGGAAATAAAGAAGGCTGGGGAAAGGTAGAAGGAGGCAATCTATTAAAATGCTACACTAAACCACTATGCAAGTAATTGTCCCAGTGAGAAGATCCAAGAGAGAACAACCGGGACTGGAATGAAAAGTAATCATGTCCCGCTCTGTGATAAATCTTCTATTAGCTTTGTAGGCTTTAGAGCAACATTAAGGGCTCCAGAATAGCGGGAAGATAAGAATCCTCTTGTCCAAAACCAAAACAAGAAGATCTTGCAGATGAAAGTGCTGGTGAAAATGTAATTGCAAAAGGTGGGAGATTTTTACACTTTCAGTAACACTCTTTTGCTGAAATAAGTTCTTGTCACACATTTGAATCTTTCGCAGGAATGAAGAAATTTTCACGGTGGTACCACAAAAAGGTCTGGTGTTTCCAACCAGAGAGCTCAAGAAATTTATGGAGTTCCTGCATGTTAGGAAGACCTAGACTTATAGAGAAAATAGACACCAATATTTCTGTTGC
Source organism: Falcunculus frontatus (assembly GCA_013398115.1). Classification (NCBI taxonomy): domain Eukaryota; kingdom Metazoa; phylum Chordata; class Aves; order Passeriformes; genus Falcunculus; species Falcunculus frontatus. The sequence continues at coordinate 490,744 of VZRV01007585.1, forward strand.
TTTGAATTATTTATCAATGGATAGGAAAAAAAAAATTTAAAACCCCAAACCATTTATAACTATCAGTTTTATGTGTGTAAACACTTGCTTACCTCTTGCATAAGAATCTCCTTTTATGAAAAAGCAAACAAGCAGAGCCTTGAAATGGATGAAAGATGAAGCCTTTCCACACCTCATGAGGGAGCAGCCCTCAGGAGTGGGACAGGTGGCAGCTCAGCAGAAGCAGCAGGTCCAGGATGAGTAGGGAAGCCAGGCTGCCATCCAGCAGAGGACACATCAGAGCAGACCTCAGGCAGACTTCTCCACAGCCACACCAGATATTCAGGCTACCAGGTTTTGCTTCCCTCAGACATCCAGAGCAGGAATCTGGTCTCATTGGCCTCTTTTCTCAAAGAGATCTGAGATGAAGACTCCAAGCTGCACTACTAATGTGCTATTTGAGGCTATTCCCCGAGAATAAGGTCTAGCAAGAAGGCTTCTGGCAATACCTCCACTGCATACCCTTGTAGAAGGGCACATTGGACTGTAATCCCTTGGTTCAAACCTGATGCCTTGGCAGCTGCAAAATTCTTGGTTGCATCAGTGTTAACAGCAATTAAGTCCAATGAATCTTATGTAAAAGGTGTAAAACAAAATAGTGCAAGCAGCCACGTTCTTCCATTTTTCCTCATAGGACAGCTGGGGATCTCGGTTGGCTGGAACTGCCCTCAGAGCATCCCAGATGAGCCAATTTCAACAGAAGACCTGTTCTGGTTATTGTTATTTCATTTGGATAATGAAGGTCCCAGGGAGGTCAAGATTATGCTCTCCATGACTTTGTAAAGGAGAGTTCAGGCATTATTTTAAAGGCTGTTCATATAGGTGCTACATGTGGAATTAAGTACATTGAAAATGAAGAACAAAGGGGAGTTGTTTTTTAAAAACAAATATATTGCAAACTCAAAGCATACCATGGCACTCAGATGGAGTTGGATGACAGGATATTTTCCCTAATGTGCACTTCAATAAATTCATGTACACATCAGAAGAGACTGACAATGTTTCCTTTAGATGAACAGTTTAGTAAACTGCACTTGAACAGAAACACAATATACCAGTTACTGGGGAAATTCTTGCCGAAACGTTTTAGCATTCATTTTTAAAAGCCTGGCCAAAGGAAGAAACAATCAACTCATACCAATTTACAACATTTGAATTACACTGCAGAATTTCTTGGGTATCAGAGCATTGCTGTATAACTGCATAAAGTCAGACATCACAACTACAGCAACTACGATGCACTGTTCTCTTTGCATCATCTCATTTATTGCATTTCAGCATTGAAAGTCAAACAAATGGGAGCACTAATCAATGAAGTGACAATGCTAATCTATCTCTTTGTATGAATTTTGAACAGAGTGTACCTCTTCAATGATTACAGGCTCTCAACTTTACTGTTACTCAAAAAGCATGTGTGAGACAGTACATTAATTGTGATCTGGAACTGTCCCTGTACACTAAATAAGCGTCTGGTTTATAATTCGTTCTGAATTAGCTAATAGAGAAAGTAAAGTGTATTATGCAGAAAAATCTCTAAATTTTTTAGAAGTTTACACTCATTTACTAGGATTATGTCAAATTGATAATTAAGCCTGGAATAACAGCACAGCATTACTGGGCTGCCAGCCCAAATACTGTTCAGTAGATATGCAACAAGTCTTCTGTATGTGGCTCCCAACTGTGTTCCATCAGACAGAACTCTGGTCTAAAACTCAGGACAGCTGGGCTCACCTCCTGACCTTTGGCAGTGCACTTCACATTAGTGTACAACAAAACTAAAAATTTTCTACTTTTGAGAGATGAGATAAGATTAGAAGAAGACAGGCTAAACAGCAAGTAGGCTGCTACACTTTGCTAGCTGAAACACTCCTTTTCACTTTAAAATATCACCAAACTTCAGACTATTTCCACACTGCATCTCTTCAGGTCCATGCTTCAATCTCTTACAGCTTCTGCTCTTCCCACTCATGCAGTCAACTCTAACGAGGTATCATTCAGTTTTTTTACACCTCTTCCTCATTCCAGAGGAAGCCTGACTTCTTCCATGCACAAGATGGAAAGATTTGTCTCCTGGGAGCCACCCACTGCAGTAGTCTTCTGTCTGTAGGATAACCACGCCCTTGGTTACAGGACTTAGGAATGTTTGCACCAAATGGGTCCCGGGACTGCAGGAGAGAGAACGATGGTCATATGGAGAAGGTAGTTCAGTGCCTTCCTCAAAGACCTGACTGATTTGGTCTTTACCTCCTCAATCCTGGTGCTCTCAATCTTCAGCAAGCTAAACTTCTCACAGCTGATCACTGAACATTCCGTGCATCCATTTGCTGAGATCCAGATTTACAGAAATGCCGATCATGCAAAAAGGTACATCCAAAGACACTAGGAAGTACATTTTCATAAGAAAAAAATTTAAAATAATTCAAAGTACTCTGGGCATTTAAAAGAACATACAGAATTAGAGAAGGTGCCAATTTTAGGTTTAAATCTCTTTGTACCTCGCTTCACGCTCTGCAAAATGAAGAAAGATTACCTCCTCTCTTAGCATATTCTTTTCATGGCATCTCTGTGATACTTGTGAAACTCATTCTGCAGTAGGAAACTTAGTTTTAGAAATTGTCTTTTTGGGAGAATTTTTAAATTATTCATTATATCAGGAATCAGATGAGGTACGGAGGGTTTGCTATATATTTTTTTTTAATTCTGGCCATTCAAATATAACTATCAGTGCAGAAAATGCACCTCTGTTTCCCGAATATTTTAAGGTTTGTAATTCAACATTATCTTAATGCTGAAATAATTTTCATTTCTATATTTCCTAGTTTTTTACTACTTACACTGCCCCTCTGCTGTCCTAGAGCTCAGCAAGCTTTATATCACAGGAAAAAAAGATATAAAAGGGCATAGAAATGAGAAATATTTTTGGAATATTAGAAACTACTGAGTTCAGTTGCAAGTTCAGATTGAGCTTTCACAGTAACTCACATTTTATGTGCTCCTACTCATCCCATCTCAATTAAAACTTGTACATTTGCCAATAAAGATTTCGAGATCAACAGTTCATTTATCACATTTGCTTGAGTTACTCATTTTTAAATCGTATGCCCATTCCAGATACTTACCACATAGCAGTGTTGGAAGGACTGATTAAAGACTATGGTTTCTGTTGCCAGTGACAACTATGATAAAAGTGCTTAAAAGAAGGAAGAATTGGATGCAATGCCATGAAAATAATGTGCTGAAATATAGCAAAGTTTTTAAATCTCAAGATGAAAGTATTTTCCAACATGACAGATGCACTTGCTCTGATAAAAATGAAATGATAAAAATGTAAGCCTGGCTTGCTAAACACAAATCCTGTGAGTTAAGAAAAGACAAACAGCAATGTACCTGTTTAAAATGAAAAATGTTAAATATTCCAGCAGCCAAAAACCAAAAACAATATTAGGTTTGCTTATAGTTTTCTAAAGAAATGTTGCCTTCATGTTCAGAATTGGCATGAAAAGTAATTATAGGAACACATGGCAGGGAGTAAGGAATTAATATGCAAGGGGAAACCAAAAAAACCAAACAAAAAAAGGTGTGCTGCAGGGGTAAGCATTCCTGCGATCATACTGATAGAGTAGTCCAAACCTGCTTGCTCACTTGCTTCAGAAAACTCAGTGCTCAACTGTGAACTACTCTTCTTTCTTGCTTGCAAGACTAGAATGTTTGAAATCTAGCTCTTGCTTTTTTTGGTTAAGTCGGTCATGCCTTGAGCAGCTGCACAGCACATCTTAAAGAATATAAACCTTTCATCCACTTTGGCAAAAGCTCAAACTGCAATGACTGAACACTTAAGCAAAGAGGAGAAATCAAAGAATTATATCTGACTCTCCAGGAGAGTTTATAGGATAAAATGAAGTCCTACAAGATTAGGAGAATTCACGCAACCTGTTCAGGGAAAACTCTCAAGGTGTTTTTAAATGAATGCCCCGAATGAACAATGCCTTATTTTATTTTTCTTTCTTTCACTATAGCGTTATCAGGAGGAAATAAAATACACTCATCCAAGAAAGTGCACATCTCAGGCATATTTTTATTATTCAAATAGACATTTTCTGACCTACACCCTCAGTTTCCTATACTTAGCAAAGCTGCTCATGGCTTCACTGAAGTTTCTGCCTGCATAAGTAAGCATGTGGAAACAGCACGCTAGGAAAGTTATGTGGCAATAATAGCTATGGAAGACAGCTGAAAACCATCCAGTTAAAAATTCCTGATTTTAAATGAAGCGCATGGTATCTTGGTAATCAGGTCACAATCAGACCGTTTAAAGAAAGGTGTGCCTATATGCAAGTTTTTCTGTGTGGTTGCTTGGTTGGTTGGTTCACCTTTTCCCACAACAACAAAAAAAATCCCCTACCTTAGACCCCACAATTGGTTAAGAAAATGCCTATTTTAATAGTCACTCTTTGTTACTGTCTCTATTACAGTATGGACAAAAGTATGGTTCTGACTGACTAACAAACTCAGAAAAGCAAGTGCTCATTTATCAAGTTTTTGGGATTTATTTCTGGTGAGAGGATTTCTTGTTTGTCAAATAACATATGGCAGTGTTAGATTATTTAGTCATTGGTCCAAATACACTTTTCTAATATTGCTCTTTTTTCATCTGCCAATAAGGCATCAATTATCCACCTCCATTCTCAGGACTTAAATCTATGTTTACTGTACTGGTGAAAGTTTTTGGTATAACATCCGTGTAAAAGTACTCAAATATTTATATGCCAAATGCTTGAAGGCGAATACAGACTATGACTTATACTGTGGATGCAATCACCATGTCCTTAATTCCATGTCAAGCTGTGACCCAAGTACAACTATCTGGCCCTTCTCTCCTCCCCCTTCCAAGTCATAAATGAAAAAAACCAAGCACATGGACCCAAAGAAGTTGGAAAGGAAGAGCAGCACCCCAAAGCCCCCGTGCTTTGCAGTCCAGACAGACAATGTTTAATAGTGTATTGTAGACAAGTAACTGAGCTATTTGAGCAATGTGGGAAAAGAATCTCTTGGCAAGGATGAACTGCATCTACAGCCAGTAGACCTTGCTAGTAAAGCCAATATAGCTTAGATCTACATATCCCCTTCTTTACCAGTCCTCTCTTAATTCTGTAGTCTACAGCAGAGTCTTATACTTTATTCAGATGTGAAATCACCTTTTAAAAGTTGGACCAAGCAGCCTGATAGAAAAGATGTATGCTTGGCTTGGATCTCCTTTTTGCAAAGGAAGTGTCTGGGACTACCTGCACCCTCAGAGGAATTTGGTCAGCTTTTAAAAACTTAATGCAAAACCAGAAGAGAGGAAGGAGGAGGGAAAATGCTTTTTTTTCCCATGTGGTTTGACTAATACATCTCAACCTAAACTTCCATCTCAGCAACACTTCCCGACTTAACCAAACTGTAGCATTTTTGAGCAAAGCAGGCATTGGGAATCATAGGACAAGTAAAACTGCAGATAGAAATTGTAACTGGAACTCAGACCCCAAGAGAAGCTGAGATGTCCAGAGAAAATTCCTACAGAGTGAATTGTTCCTTCCCTAAATACCCAATTCACAAGCAAATAAAAATGCAACATAACACTCTAAATCTTTTCCCTGTTAGAAGTTCCTTCAAGATTTTGATGTTGGCTTTGGAGAGAAAGAGGTTTTTCCTAGCTCATTTTCCTTCTTCAGATCATATGAGATTTGTCTGTTTCCTAGTCAACAAAAGGGTCTTTCTGGCAACATGAAACCCACTGGTAGCATGCAACAAGCAAATGAATCACATTCATATGAGCGTGGTTTGATTCAGGCTTTCAAACTCAGATAATAAGGAGACCTTAATCCAAAAGTAACAAAAACCTGAGGATTTTACTATTTGGGGAGTGGAAGTTTCAGCCAAGAATCAATGAATCAATGCCATTCCCAAGTTCTCTCTAGAAAAATGAATCATCAGTTCTGTAAGTTAGTCAAGCCTTTAAAAGACCATATGAGATCTCCTAGAACAGCAAAAAGAAAAGAAAAAATAAAACAAACAAACAAACAAACCCTCTTCAAAACCCCCCTCTTGTTAATTCTAGAAGTTCTAGAAGTTCTTGAACTACAGATAGATGAACAAATCCCTTGTAACTTATTCACTGCTAACATTGTGTTTCTGGATATTTAAAAACATGTCCATGCTGGTAAATATAAACATGGAAAAGGTGTATAAATAATATAATTATTTATATTATTATATAAATAATACTCTAAGTTATTTTTATGTCCCACATATTTTGAAGAAATTCATTTCATCAAAGTAAATCTGATGTTTCGTCCTGAAGAATTAATGCTCCAGGAAAGGTCAAAATGCACTGTCATTTTGTAATAAATTTAAATACATTTTCCCAGGTCTTCAAGGAAAAAAAAACCACATATCATAAAAATATATTTATTGTTCTGTTTAAAAAATAAATAAAACTCAAATTTATTTGACATGTTATCCAAATAAATGATTAGATTTTGTAAACAGGCAAAAAATGAGATTTCCCAGAATATTAGTGTGTAACATCTCAAAACAGCTTTCCTCATTGCTATAATTTACGTTTTAGCATTTTCCAAATATCTTTTCATATATCGCTATGCTTTTATTGACTAATCTGGATTAGGAAATGCATAGTTAAGGACATAATCAACAAGAGGAGCATCAGTAGAAGTCAGACACTTAACAGGACTTGGATCTCAGTGCCTTAGATGTCTAGCTGCTGCTGAAAACAATGTCAGGCATGGAAATTTGTTTAAGAACATGTGACAGGTTTCTTAATATAGATCCAGACCAATATAAGCCATATATGATATCATAGCATTAAATGAACATTCTTAGCCATCTTCAGCACAGAAAGGTAAGGAATTAGTTTACCTTATACTCATTTCCTACTCACACCTCAAGAGAAAGAATTGATTATGCAGTTGAAAAAATACTTTGATACAGAACTGTTGCCTTTTACTTACATGGAAGGAGAAGGGGAGATTTTGAAAGAAAATGGAATGAAGGAAATTTTTAGTGCATTTCCCATTATACAGGAAATCAATGATCAAACACAAACTGCTTGGCTCCAGCATGTCCAACCCTACCATTACAGTGAAATGGAGAACTGGGGAAATCATTCCTATTCCCTGCCCAGGAACCATGTGCTAAGTCCTCTTTAGCTTTCTCAGGGACGCACACACTTTGTTTTACAGTGTACAGACTCAGGAAAATTGGTCATATCTGCCTTAATGCGTGGGTTAGTATTCCACTGTCAGCATGGAATTGCATTTATCTCCCCAAAGCTGGAAAATAAGGCTAACGCTGCGGTAAAACATATCCAGATACAAGCTGGGCTCTGTTGTTTGTTTGTCTCTACTAGAAAAAAAAATTTGAAGCAGTTCACAGAGTAAAACTTGGGAGGCAGTTACATAGACCTTGATCTTCCCTTTCTACCATATTTTCCCCTTTTCATATCAGCATGATAGTAAGTGCCCTGGATTGCTTATCAGAGTAATGGTCTCTCCAGATAGCTCAGAAGAAGTTTGAGCTCACTCAAAAGCAAAGGAAGCATTTTACTGAATAAACTAACAACGTCCAAGATCTTTCTTTACAGGAAACATTGGGCCATGTAAAGGTTCACATCTAACATCATCAGACTTTCTGTTGCCTTCATGTATAAAATACTGTATCTTCATAATATTTGTATTCAAGACAATAATTAGAGTAAATATTTCAGCTGTGAGAATATTTATCTGTGCATCAGATTTTTTTTAAGTTCAAAACAAACGAGTAGTGATCAACAACAATAATATATATTGGTCACTATGCAGTTATGCAAAAGCTTTCTGAAAGTAAATCCGCAGACACACAGAATCACCATCGATGACAATTAGTAGCAGCCTGGTCATGCGTTTGTCCCTCTGTAAGAGGCACTCTAAAGGATGTTGAGCTTAATGGCTGCACACAGAACCTTGCAAATGTAGCACAGAACATTTAAAACAAAATGGTAACTTCTTCAGCTTGAAAAGATATTGGCGAGTGAGGGCCGTGCAAGGTTTACATAGCCATGATCTGCTCAGCACAGACTTTAATGTTAACTTTGTATTCCACTGCTAATTTTACAGCACCAGCAGTGCTATTCAGTGCTGTTAAATTTATGGCTGATAATTCAGCACAAACAACTAACATATCCATTTGTTATGTTAGCCAATAGAAGAACAGGCAAGTGGGTGCACTTAAAACTTTACAGAATAGGAAAGTGTGTTCAGAGTGCCCTGATGTCATAAAACACCTTTATGTTCTTTTCCAAGAGAAAAGGAAGAGTATGTCAAAAGCCTTAACTGACCTTGTGAATGCAAGATCCCATACCAGGAATTACAGAAGCCTACATTTCCCCCCCCCCCCACTTACTAAAATGTAATTATGGGCTGTAAACACAAATATCCATGACAAGTTGAAAGCTGAACTTTTTAGACAAATAAGCAAAAAGCCCATAATACAAAGCTATATAAATGCCACTAATATTGGTACCATTTGCACTGCTTATGTTTAATAATTAACTAAAGGTTTGAATTGTAATTTAGCTTTAATCAACACAATCTTTAGGTTGGAAAAATACTACTGTAATAAGGAAGGTTGGGGTTTGTTTTGTTTTTAAAGCTTTGCTTATGTTGTCATATTTATTACAGAAAGCACTTTACCCATTTCAGGGCTGTTGGTGAATTTCAGTGGCTGGGACAACAGCGGTTTCTAAGGAATTTAAAGTAAAATAGTGTAAGTTATGATCCCATGCATCACACTTTCCCCACAGGGACAATGTCAAAAGTTCAGTATCTGCCCATGGGGTTTAACTGTGATTTGGAAAATGTTCATGGGATTTTTTAGAAATTACATTTTCTTCAGTCTTCACACTTTCAGACTCTCTTATACAACAACTTTATTTTTAGGAAGTTAACTACAGTTGTGAACTACAAGCCAATCAAATCTACTACTACTACAAGCTAAATTAATCAGCAAATGCCAGAAAGCACATTCATCACGCAGCTACTGGCTTGCATTCCAATACCTGCATGATGGTTTGATATTTATTCTTCTGATCCATCAGCTGGCACAACATGCTGCACAACACAAAGGCTATGTTCTGCATCTAGACTGTTGTGGCAAACATAATTAAGCATATGCCTTGTTTGGCTTGACCCTCAACACACTAAATTCAATCCAATATAGAGACATACAACAGAAAGACGGTTCAAAGAAGCATCTTATTGAACTAGGCAGAGCAATTATTCAGCACACAATCAGCTTGATAAATTTGTATGACCTATCAGAGCTGTCTCTTTAAAAATGGAAGAATCATGGGAAATCTGGAAAGTAGTGTAATGTTCAAATAACATTATTTTTTAATGCAAAAATATGCTGGGATTCTGTGCATTAATCAATGTTTATTTAATCAGTTTCCTTTGTTTTATGCCAAAAATATATGATTGCATAAGAGCTATTAGCCATTACCAAAAGACATTGTTTTTCACAGAATATGTGATGATACAATGACCCCATCTTCCCCTGCTCAAATCATAAACCTTTTAATCTTTTCAAACAATTCAGTTTTTTAATTTCCTGAGCACAAAAAATTGAGGTAGATCTTCTCTGCCTCTTCCCATATTCATGCAACTATTCAAAGAAAAGAAAGAACCAATTTTGGGGAAATTTTAAAAGAAACATGAGACCAGTCTGAAACTACATGTGATGAATCTCAGACCAAACATAACCTTTTGTGGAATTCAGACATTCCTGAGTTATAAAAGAGATTCTCTTCACTTAACATTATCATTTATACCAGCAATGCTAACATGTTATGCTCCTCAGAAACCAGTTTGTGGTGCCAGCCAATGGCAGCTCCTGATCTGGCTTGCAAGTGTGGGTGTCAAAGACATGGTTTTTGAAATGTAGAGGAACTTAGGAGCCAAATTTCCACTGGTGTCATAATCTTCCTTGAAGCAAAGAAAGATGATGAAGAAATGAGCTCTACAAACACCTGAGGGAAGCATTTGATGGTCTCCACAGACACATCGTAGGTGTAAGAGAAAGCAGAAGACTGGAAAGTATTCAAGAGAGATTTTTAGATGAAAATGTAAATGTTTTGGAGAAACCAAGGTACTTTGGAAGACCAAGATTCAGAATCTAAGCAAAGAACACAGGAACAAGTAGGAACACAAATAACAGGAACACAGAAATATACTATAAAAACCCAGGAGTAAAAAGGGTTGTAGGAGAGGCAAAGTACAAATAAAGAGACAAGTCTCTCTGCTTTCCAGCTGAATGCTGGTTGCAAGCAAAATAAGAATAGGGGAAATAAGGAAGCTAAACCAGGAAAACGAGTTTGCTTTCCAAGTAATAATCTACCCTTTCTCACCAGCTCAGGAATACTGAGGTTTCTGCAATCCCATTCCTGTCCCACAAACAGTGATCAGAAAAATCTGGCAAGAAAGCTGTGGGCTGGGCTGCAGCCGTTCTCAACATTGGGCAGCAAGGCAAATGAAGCCTCAGGCAATAGCACTGCACTGACAGAAAACTAATGGAAAGTGTTGTATTAATTACCATGAAATAGATATGCTATGGGAGTCAATGATGGCAGCAAGATCCTGTCATTCTCTGGTCCTAGGCAGTTAACTGTGGTTCAAAGAGCTGAGTGCATCTGCTCTGTCTCATGCTAACCACCACTAGAAAATCTTTCTGCAGACCTTTAAAAAGAAAACTCAATTAGAACATTCTAGGTTTTTGAGGGAAATCTCACTTAACATTTCAACAGCACAACTTTCAGCTGCAAAGAATTTCAAGAACCTTTCCCCTCCCCATGACAATCTTCAGAAGAAAAAAAAAAATAGCTGAGCTGGGCTAAAGTTCCTGCTAAAATCTGAACCATTTCTCTTAAGAGAAGACTACATACAACAGACTAATGTAACTACAAAAAAATAAACCGAAACAACAACAACAACAACAAAATATAAATGCATTTGGCAATCTTTGGTGTTGGCTCACTCAAATTTCTTGCTGGACATAGTGCACAGTCTGACTAGTGACTTCAAGACCTGGCAAATGGCCACTGCCCTCGAACTCTGCCAGGCCTGGTTGTAGCTGTCCCATTGTCTCAAGATGCACAGCAATGCCACAAGACACTTGGTTACTGACTGGACAAGCTGGAGGCTCCTTAATAAAAGGCAAACTCAGTAAAGGAGGAAAACACTGAAGAAACACGTAAGGAGAACGGCAGAAACTTTGTAGTTAAATTCCTATTACCTGGAATTTAATAAATCAATGAAATGGTGTTAGAAAATCCATCTTAAGAAAAAAAATCAAAGTAATTAAACAAAAACTGTACATGCATGAATTATGTAAAGATGTCTATCATTAGAGTTTGCTGGTAACAGATCAGAATTTATCTTCTGTACCTTTAAGGAAATAATCTTATATTGAGGCAATGGGGTTTGCTTTCCCAAATGACTTTTTTCCAGATACCAATGTTTTAATTGAAGGTTTGTTTGGCAAGGCAGTGCTGTTCCTTGACTACTCAAATTCATCCTGAACCTGGTTCCATTGGGCATGTAAAATTTGTAAAATATGTCATATTTAAGACTGAGTATTGGTTTTCAGAGTTTCAGTTCATGTCAGTGGGAGCTGAGGTGCTCTCATCCCTTCAAAGCGGTTCAGACAGCTCTCAATAGAAGGTGAGGATTACTTCCAGCCTCTCTAAATACTTGACAAAACATAAAGCTCATGGTAGTAAGTGAGACCAAGCGAAGCACAGCATTTAACATATATCACTGTCAACAGGGGAAGATGCTTGTCTAAATATAATCACCAGACCATTTATTTCTATGCCTAAGCCCAGTGTCCCAAAGCTTCCCAGTTTTCAAACCTGTCACAGGCCATGTGCTCCCCATATATCCCATAGTAACACAGCAGTATTAAAGAGTGGGCAGCAGAAACTTCAGAGCAGATTTTTAATTGACTAAAGCAAGAGGCTTCCACAAAGGAGACTGACAGAACTCGCACCACAAACAATGGTTGCCAAAGAACTACCTGTAACTCACGCTGGATATGCACTACCCAGATTTTTTGCAGCAGTCAGAAGGTACCGTGGAGGGTTTACAGCTACTGTAGAATCTCCTTTAATGCTTATGGGTTCCAAAGAGGATGCCTAACCTTCGACAACCTTTGTGTTCTCCCCTCCTCTCTGCAAGTACCACTAGGGTTTGCAGTGTCCAAAGAACTGCCAGCTGAGGCCTGAGGACCTGACAGAGGTCCAAGTAAAAAAAATTCATGAGTGCACAAGAAAAACATTGGACTTTTATAGAACTATTTCAAAGACAAGTTTTTAAAAAATAAAATACAAAAACATATGCAAGTAGTTAAGTATTTGCCGTTCTGCTTTTTTGCAGTTATTTGCCCACAGCTGAAAATTCAGCCTTTAAAAAATAATCAACTTAGGAACTTCAGTATAATTTTATCCATACTTACATAATTAAATTCAAGACACATGAATAGTAACTATATTTTTTTTAATTAATAACTAATTACTCTCCTCTCAGACTACAAATTGCCAAGCACAGCACTATCTCAGTAATCATCTGAATACTTTTAATGGTTTATTTGAAGTGCATTCACCTGCCTGCAGTTACATAAAGTAATCTTCTATCTTCAACTTTTAAAATAAACTAAACTAATAAAATAAAATAAACACAAACTCAATATTCACACACATTATCGGCAGTTTACTGAGTTCAGATGATGATCCCTATTCACTTTTCCAATAACCTCAGAGTTCTCTCTTTATTTATTTATATGCATTTTTCCACTCAAAGATTAAACACGCTTCAGATGTTCTGATGATTGCAAGGAAGTATAGAATGTTACAACAGATGTAACTGTCTTCTGACATCCATTTTGCTAAAAACAGATGACAACTCTCTCTCTGGCTGAGCTCACATCTCCAAAATACTACTAAAAACTTTAATTTCTGGTTCTATCAAAGATTATCCTCAAGCATACTAAGAAAACAACAGCTGCTGTTATAAAATTTGCATTATTTAGAAGATATTGTGATAAGCTTCCATCATTCCAGGCGGAAAAGCCTTAAAGTTCTTATTTTTCTCCTCATTATAATGTCATCCTTATTTTTTTATGGTTATTGTCTATTAACATTTTTAGAATGGAACATACTTTTCAAAAAAGTACAAAAAGTAACTTGACAAAAATTTAAAGGAATCTATGTGGAAGCTGATACTTAAACTTCACCTTTTTTTAAGTTGCATCCATTGATTTTTCTGCAGAAAGAAAATAAACAACTCTCTCCATTTGTTGTGCTTACAGGACAACTTAACATCAGACAGCAAAATCACCTTGCTGAAAATTGCTCTTCAGAAATAACAACTCTTTATTTTCCTGTACCAACATCAAAACAGAGACCTTTTCTTATGTATCAGATTTGAATGCAGTAAATTGTTTGATGTTCATGTGGTTTCACAATTTCATGGAAAATAAACTACAAAAAATGCAACTGAGCAGGCAACGGTCGAAATCAACTTTTTGCAAGTATATATATTTACATAACCTCAGATCATTGCTGTTAAGGTAAAGATTTCCTCAACATTTCATTTTGGAAAAAGCTATTTACCAGAAGACTAAAACATGAGGTGATAGACTGCATAAATACTTCTGGTTTTGAAATACATTCACACTTAGTGTTTTCTATTTAAAGAAAAACAATCCAAAAAGTGTAACTGCTTGAAAACCTTGCAGCTACAGACTTTTATCAATAATTACAGCAAAAATATGACTCTCTAAACAATTCCTCATTGCTTTTTCATGATGTGCAAATGCTCAATGAGAAAGTCTTTGTCAGGATGACCAAATTAAGTGAAAATAGTTATGCTACAAATGGATTTACATAGGAACACTTCATAAGAAAAAGCAAGCACTACAGCACACAGGAACTGAGGTGCAAGATTTATTTTCAAATTATAACCTTCTTGGTATTATTCTGGTTTTGTTTTCTTATCATTTAGATTGATGTGACTAGCACACTTACTACACTCCGAAATTCTGTTTGTTTCACAGAGTCACTTCACTGCTACAATAACTGCAATTTGAAATGTTAACATACTTCTCATTCTTTTGATTTTTACCTCAAACTCTCTTCTCTTCAGCATCAGGGTTTATTAATTTTCAAATAGCATCCATTTTCACAAAGCAACATCATGGTTTTGAGGGTCTTTCAATCACAGATTTTGAATTCAATTTGTGGAAAGGAACTGATGACTAACTGTTGAAAGTTTTCAAGTAAATTACATTAAATATGAAATACCTCATTTGCCTTCTTAGTATGAATGTAAGATGCAAACTTGTGTAAATAACAAACAGGCACCCTAGTTCCATCTACTGATCAAGCATACTCAAATAAAATTTATCACTCTCTTGCCTTAAAAAAGACTAGATATTTGATAATATCACAAATAATTTTGAAGATGAACTAACGAAGACTTTTCAATTAATTACCACAAATTACAATGTTTTCAGCCGTAACACTGTAGTAGTTAAAGTTTTGTCAGGTTTTAGTCCCTGTCATCCCAAAGCACTTAAAAAAAAAAATATTTCAAAAGGGAAAGAAAAAATTCCACATTTTTAAAACATAGTGGACTACAACAAGTATATGAACATGGTATTGCAAGTTTTCACTGTGCTACAATAGAATGCATTATTGAATTATGCATTGCAAGAGAATGTAAAATAAAACCCATCATAAAGGACTGCATATTAAGAAGCTTTTAATAATGCTCCATATTGAAGTTTTTATATCGACTATTTTATGCATACCATAAGATCAGGAGATTGAGATAACTTTAAACATACCACATAATTGGTAGTCAGAGCTATATGGATTTAGGGCATGATCCAAAGCGACACTTTACAGCAACACATTTACCTGCCTCTTGTTTGTCATTTAAATCCAAAAAAAAAAAGATTTACTGTGACAGAAAACAAAGCCTTAGTGTTGGCCAAAGTGTTTACAGGCAGAAAATGAACAGGCTTGGTTAGAGCAGGTTACTAATAATGCCATGGTTGTGGATTTGATCCTTGTGTGGACCATTCAGCTGGGAGCTGGATTTGATGATCCTTGTGGGTCCCTTCCAGCTCAGGGTGTTCTGTAATTCTGTGAATCTCTTCACACAGCCCGAACAAGCAGCTTGCAGAGCTCTGTAAATAGCCTCAGGAAGAGTTTTGTCCTCCTCACCACCGGCATCATTAAAATCTGAGAGCTGGACAAAGCAAGGAGAACCGCGCCCAGTATTGATAGTGACCTTTTCCTGCACTCCTCACCCACAAGGGGAGTGAAGTTTTGAGGAGTAAGTGTAGTGCAGGCAGCTCTGTGTTCTGGGTCCCTCCTCGGATTAAACTATTTGAAGGATCTGGATGTCTGAGACTCTGCTGAGGGAAACCTGGGGTTGAGCTGATAAGGAAACCCGGCCTGACTGTGTGGGTGTGGGGTGTGTAGCTGAGAGAGGGCCTCAGTCCCAGTCAGATGGTGCGAGAGTGACTGAAAGCGTGATTCCTGGATGATCAGACAGGGAATTTTCCTTAACATGAAAGGACAGCAAGCAGACAGCACTTCCTCAGCTGAGAAATGCTGGAGCAAAGCCTCTCTAGGATGGAGAAGTTTCCATATCCCTTCTATACCACAATAATGCATGCAGAGCCCTGAGTTGCTGAAAATATGGGGAACAGAGGGGACATGGGGGGTGAGAGAAGTTTACTCCTCTGGCGGCAGAAAAGTTGCTTCGTCCTTGGTTAGGATCCTTTTGCCAAAGCTGTCCTTCAGTACTGGTTACTGAGATGTGGGATTCCCAATTTGTTCGTTTCATTGAATCCTGACAGAGTAATTTGAGGACTTCACTACAGCTCAGTAGGATTCAGCATAGCTGCATGTGATCATGTAAATCCCTACACACAGCAGTTGCAAGTTCAACCCTGGTATTGAGATCAGCTTCAATTTCAGTAGGCCAAAGGACAAGGAACTGTTCAATCAGCTAAAAGCCAGCCAATATGAAAGAGTAGTAGGTCCAGACCAATGACACTTCAGGGGGATTTATCACTAGGAAAGGCTAATTAATACCTTGACTCCCTCCACCTAGATTTAATTCAACAGATAGAAAGCTAATTCTACTTTGTAAGTCACAAGAGCAGTGCCAACTATAAGTGTCTTGCCAATAGCAAGAAAAAGGCTCTGAACTCACTGTGACATTGCTCGCCAATTCTGCAGCATGCACTTAAGAGAAGGCTGAGCCTTCTCATCATGTCTTGTAGTATTTGTAACCACATCTCGTGTTTGGATTTGGCCTGCTGACACACATCCAGTTTGCTTCAGAAAATACCAGGAGACAGCAGTTAAAAGAACTGGATCCTTCCAGAAGAGGCAGATGCCCAAGTGAAAACCCCAGAGTGAGCAAATGGGTTCTCCTCAATTGCTGGATATGCGCTGAACTGAAGCTTTCAGCTGCTCTAGCACTTTTTTTTTTTAATACAAACTGTAGGACAATTCTTTTTTTCAGATAGTTTTTATCAGCATACTCAATTACTATTAAAGCAGTCTTTGGAAAAGATACTCCCTAATGCATATATATATAATAGATGGTGTAACAACTCTATAATAGGAAAACACTTCAAATAAAGAGATACACATTTCTTCTCGATCACTTTTCAATAAACATTTTGAAAGCAAGTACCATAGAAGCTTCTTGCTCTTCAGGGAAGATTTAATGTTTCTCAATTCAGTTGGCATTTTTGCATTGCCCATTCCACTCCTGGCCCCGGCTGGAAAAGCATATCGATTTTTATTCGATCTTAGGGCTCCTGCTGTACCAACGTGGCATGACAGAAGTACAGGCTGAACACTCCAGTGTTATTATGGCTGGATAACAGTGCCTAATTGCCAGTAACTACTGTTCTCCCCAGCAACTTTTCCTAGTTTTGTAATTCTAGTGATAATAACTACATTTATTAACATATTGAACAAAAGTAATATTCTGCATAAGGTGATGCAGAAGAAAGTCTTTCAGTCTCAGGGATGGGGAAGAGTTGCCACTAATCTTTCAATTAGGGGAAAAAAAAAACCCCAATCAAATAATTCATGTTACTGTGTAGAAAACAGTCTCAGGCAGCCTTTTCTGTATACCCATTCTGAATAGCTTTTTTATTTGGCAAGACTGATCTGATTTCATGATTGCTTTCATGATTCAGTAATCAGACGCAGAAACCAGCAAAGCTGTTTACTGCATTGTTTCTGCACACACAAACTTTAACTATGCTTACTTAACTAATAGACAAAGTATTTGATTGCCATGGTGGAGGTAGTGTATTTGTTCATGCATTGCTCACTACGCATTTTGCTGCATATGGTAAAGAAAGTATTTTGTCTTGAGTTTGTTCGTATTTAGAAATTGTGTCAAGTTGTTGCCTCTTATTTTAGAAGAATCAGACAAAACAAATAATCTAGCAAGATTCCAGGCATGATTTCAGCAGCCTATTTTTCAAGTGCTGGTTTTGAGCTGGTTAAGCTGATCACTTCTGAACCAGAAGATCAAGATAGTAACTGTACTTAAAACTGATGCTTATGGCAGGTGAAAATGAGTTTGGGATTATCATGACAGAAAGTTATAGCAGCAGGAGCTGTTGATGAGCCACACCAACAGAAAACCTTTTCATTCTATTTTACATGCCATTTTGACAAAAGATAAAGTTATTAAGGCTTAAGGAAAATAGTTCTTCTCTCAGATCATCTCATTTGTACCCATGAAGAAATACAGAAATAAAAATGAGTAGTACGAACATGTAGGCTTACTAACATAGGCCATGACAGATCTAATGACTTCATAAGAATCAAGTTTCATTTACATATAGTGAAGTGTCCTCAGGGAATTAAGACACAGCCCAAGCACAAAGGTTTAAAAAAAATTGTAAGACAAGTAAAACAGTAAGATATAAAAGTCACAACACCTATGCTGGATTGGAGACAATTTATGTTTAATACTCCCATTAACAATAGATTTAAGTCTGGAACTTTTCTGTCACAAAAACTAGAAATCCTCAAAACAGAGAAACAGATCAAGTCTCACACAAAAATAGACCAGGATGTAGTATGAAACACAAAGTCGTACACTTCAGTAGAAATAATAAGTTTAGTTGAGAAGTAGGGTGTCTAAACAATGACAGCAGGATCCAAATGCAGTTAAAAGCAGTAACTACGAGACATCAAATCTAGTAAGAAGTAATAAAAAGGTAAGACCAAAAAAACAAAACCAAAATCATGAATCTGACAGACACAACCACTGTAGGTGCTATGTCTGATAGTTGTAAGCAGTAAGAAAGCACTACACGGCATAAGTGAGCATCTGCCCGCTCCATCCCTGGCTCCATCAGTTCTGAAAGCACACAGGTACTGCCACCCTCAGGAGCAGCAATTTAAAAAACACATTCTTCCAGCTGCAGACACAGGCGTGCAGTTGCAGGCTTCATTTTAATCACAGCATTGCCACCAATTACTTTTGTGATCTTGAACAAATTAGCTCTTTGCTACAATTTTTGCAGTTGTAAAGGGTGAAGATAATATGAGCCAATCCTAAAAAAGTGTTTCTGTATTTATTATTTAGTAGCAGTTTGAAAATGAATACTGCTGTATAAACATTGCATTTTACTTCAGGGCTGAATGCAAACAAAAAACTAGCATTTCAACTGCTATCTTCTACCTCTACTTTTATTTCTTTTAAATACATGCAAACAAATTCCCTAAAGTTAATAGACTAAACACATACTTACCGAAGGGAAACCTAGAAATTTCTTTCTCCAACCTAGAAATCTCCATTCAATAGCATTTAGCTTAGTCTGTTCCCAGAGTATTAGTATCAGAAGATTATTCTTATATTTTCATTATATCAATATATTATGATATTTTTACTGACAAATAAAAGAAAGTATGCTATTTTAAGGACCAAAACTTGGTTTTCAACATTCCCCAAAAAGGGAAATAGATGAAGTCCTGCTACTCCAAGACTCCATACTAGACCCAGTATCAACCCCCTTGGACTAATCTTAAGCCATAGGTAATCATATGAAATCTTGGTGGTGATGCCCGAAAGATAGGCTNTTGTGGTCCTGACAAATAGCATCTGTATCAGCAACAGGAATTTAAGAGAAAGCCTTCCCATCTCTACTGGTTCAGGATCTTTGTGCTGCTGAGAGACTTTCCAGAGGGGAAGTCCCTCATTTCAAGAGTCTCGCTCTTAAGTTTGTGCTAGAGAGGAAGGATTCCAAGGTCTTTTCCTCCAGTGAAGGGAAGTTTATTAATAAACGATACCAGAAACAAACAGCAGTGTAAAATTAAAGAACAATATTCTACCACAATTAGAGAGAAAAGTGGAGTGAATTTATCCTTTGCTTAGCAGAGTTCCTAAACTGGGGAAGAGAGAAAATTCAGCAGTGCTAAAGCAGTCTTTATAAAAGCCTATGAAAAACATTGATGATGTGTTCCATCATGCTAAGACAGCAAGCTTCAGCACCCTGAGCTTGCTCGTTTCAGTGCCTTCAAAGACTTTGAGGATGTGTTAGGCAGACGCTGTACTGAGACAGCTCAAATTAAAACTGAGCCTACCTACACCAAAACATATACCGGGCAGATCTCAATAGACCCATGGCCTAGACAAAGCTGGAAAGTAATGTGGTCATTGGCACCAGCAGCTGAACAGCAAATAAACATATTCTGAGGGATGAGGTTGGGGTGGGGGGATGTTTATTTTTGGGGGGGAGGTGGGATGAAGTGTAGTGATCAGGGAGGACCTAACAACAATAAATGCAAAGCAAAGTTCATTACTTTAATTTAATTATCTGCTGTGGAGCTTGAGGTGCAGTATCCTGGGTTCAGCACTGCTTGGAGCACCCCAACAAGAAACCTCCAGAATTTACAACAGTGGTACTTACAAGCTCAGACAGCGAATGACCTGCATATCCAATACCAGGAGGGAACACTGTCTCACCACAGTACTTAAGGTGCTCAAGGACAATAAAACATCTCATGGGTATTTTGCACAGAAATGGAAACAGACTTGTACTGCCAACATAGATTCTTCAGGCATACAACAGAATAGAAAGATGAATGATCAGCAACATCTGGTTTTATGCCTGTGGAAATGAAAATTCTACCAGTCAGACTAAAACAATACTAGAAAATGGATCACTATTGATCACGTATTGTGAAAGGGATTAAAGACATGCTTCAACATCTAATTTGTCCTTACATATGCAAATATAACCCAAGTAGAAAAATGTCCCCACTCCAATCATCTGATGTTCACAGTCTCCCGAAGTACAGACAAGCATGAGGAAAACAGCTATAGACAAAACTTCATGACAGATCCAGCATCCAGGTTTCCTGTGCATGGAAAGTGCTTAGACCACTTAATTTTCCTGCAGTAGACAAATAATCCTGAGAAGAGTGTTATTTGATCAGTGTTTTTATTGGAATAAGCAAACAACCTAATTCAGAGTATATGTCCAGGAGACTCACAAGAAGAAGTAACTTTTTCTAAGTAACTTAAACCATTTGTTATGTCATTCTGGATCTGACCTACATTATATTTAATGCTCTCTGGCAAATAAGAGCCAGTTGCTGAAGCTGACAACTTTTTCAATATTAAAAGCTGTTTCCTTATATTTAATTTCTAAGGGTGATAAAGGTAGTTTCCATTTTAATTCTGCAAAGCTGTCACTCTAGAGGGCTTTTGGGGATTTTTTTCATTTGTGGCGTGGAGGAAACAGTAAAAAATTGTTTATCTGTTTATTTATAAAATAAACCCTTCAAGATGCTCACTAGTTGTATTAGCTCAGACAATAATACTCTCCTACCAACATACTCTTCATCAGAACAACAACTGTAGTTAACAACTTAGATGAAACCAGAAGGCAGCCTCTGAAGACAGCTTTAAAAAATAAAGTTCTTTTAAAGCACCCCACACAGGGCTGTTTTGCTACTAGTCTTCCATTCCCTGACTTTGCTTGACACATCAGACTGTCCACTGAAACTACGAGTACCTCAATGGCAGCAGACTCTACCACCATGGTCTCTAATTATTATGCACCCATGATGACCACTATTTGTCCCATTCCTGCTCAAACACTTTTTAGAGTTGCTTCTGTGTGAGATCTGCGCTTGCAAATAAACTTAATTGGTATTGATCACACCAACAAAGCTTATTTATGTATCAATATAGAGGTATTCAGAGCATAAGTCTGGTTTCTGTGTACTGAAAGGAAGGAAGCAGCAATAAAATATACATGAACACGGATGATGAGGGTTCCTGTGCACAATTTAGAGAATGGCACATTTGGACATATAAATTATTTTGATTTGTGTTCACTCTGAAAAACTTGAAAAAAAATAGGAAAGAAAGAAAAAGAAGTATACTTTCAAGAAGAGCTACACAATCTTCAGGGGAGATTAAAAAAAAAGACAGCATCAAACCTTAAGGGCTAGAGTGACAGAGATGGCTCAGATTTTGGCTATATCACTCACCAGTCACATTTTTGTCTCAAAGCTCGCACTGATCCTCCTCCTGATAACTCCTTTTGTGTCTTCTCTTCACACTTCCATTTTCAATCAAAAAATCAAGAATCAAGAGAGCGTATGCAAGAGAGACACATATATTCCTGCCTCTCTGAACCAAAGTTTTGGCATGGACAGCTGCAGACATTACAGCATTAAAGAGTTTCACAGGCTCTGTTGGCTTTTTAGGCAGGCTTCAGTGGCAGTTCATCAGGTGTTTTGAAGATGTAATTTTAATGTTTAAGCAGATCCTAGACCAAAAAACAAGTAATTAGATCCTTATAGCAGATCTATCACAGATTACCTGAAAAGCCAGAATTAGTAGAATGCAATGGGAATGTGCAAAACCATGAGACTGCTCTCACATAGCAGAATAGTTACATGCTTATCAGAAGAAACAGAGAGGCCTGTACACTGCAGAGGTTCAAAGCTCAACAATCCAGGCAAGCAACAACAGAAAGAAGAAAAAAAACCTTCCTCACTTTGATAAGCTCATTTCCATTTAGCTGATATCTTACGTAAACCCATATTTTTAGTTCAGGCATTCTCAAATGATCATTTCAGACACATTAAAATTTTCCAGTGGAAGAACACAACCACGGGTAGCAAATATAAACCTGCTGATAGTAGAGCTACTTTTTAAATTACTTTTTGTGGATTCCTCAAAAAGTAGCCACAAACCTCAGGCTGAAAGCCAGTAATTTACTGCTTCTGACCTTGCAAAGATCTCTTTGCGCCACAAGTTTTATATGGTCCTCAAGAACCTCCTTTACTTTTAAAAACCACAACATACACAGTAAGCTGAAATATATCCTTGTGCATTTACTGGTAAGCAGGTTTCACATAATTTTTACCAATGCCAGCAGTTCACAGGAGTATTGTTTCTGGTCTGCTCACCAACTTGCAGAAAAACATCCATTTGACATTTCAACCAAAGCCTCTAATAGAAATACCAACATTATACTATGGAAAAGAAATCAGCAAAAATCACACCTGAACAAATAACCCAAATCCAAAGAACTACCAAGGGGATAAAAGGACTGTATTCATTTGCCATGTGATGAAATATAATAAAAATGTGAATTCAGGTACTTAAAACTACTAAATAGCCAGAATTGTTGTAGACCAAGGCTATTTTTCAGTCTAAATACCATTGGTGGAGATGTGCTTTTCTTTCATATACTGGAAACCAAAGTCATGCCATGTCAGCATACAGACTGCTAAATAAATCAAGGTTAGTTAAACACATATTAAAACGTTAGAGAGAAAAAGAACATTCCTTAACATATTTAGTCTTCCTGCAAAGTGGCTGGGGAAAAAAAAAAAACAAAAGGAAACTAATTTACAGGAAAAAACCGTAAAGGAAAAGTGAAGACTGATTCATTTATGAAGTCAGTCAAATTGTAAAAAGACAGTATGAAAAATCAAAGCAAACACTTAAAAACAAGGGAGGATTCAGTAAAATAATGGGGAAAAAATTGTAGTATCCATGTATAAGTCTCCCTCAGTAAAACATACAAGGATGAACAGAAAGATTATCATGCAAAGAAAAAAGCTGCAGAATGAGTATTTTCAGTAATCTCACTCAAGGGTGATTTTTAAGTTAAACATAGATGCCACACTGTCTTACCAAGATTTCAAGAAATCTTCTAGAAGAAATGTATATTATTTCTGAAAAGCAAGTTGGGGCTACATTTTAAAACTACAGAACCGCAACCTTGGCAAATGTAAAAGAAAACTAATTCACTCACAGCAGAATTTACTGGCATTAAATCTGATGTAAGGCTGCCCTCTTCAACCACAGAATCATTGAATATCCTAAGCTGGAAGGTACCCACATGCATCATTGAAGTCCAACTCCTGGCCCTGCACAGGACAATCCAAAGTTCAACTATGAATTTGAAGGACTCATGTCCTTTCTTGAATAAATGCTTCAGCAATTGTAAACTACAGAAAGCGAAACTATAGAAGTTTGAGGCAATCTATCAACAATTAGTGTTTGTCCAAGAGCAGTGGTATCAGACATGAATCCACTTCTGAATGAATGCTCATCACAGTCCATTCATCGCATGGATTTTCTTAAGCAGTGAGAAGTAAACACGGATGATGCAAGTCCATCAAACTGCTTTTGAAACAGATGAAACTTGGGCTTTAAGACCCCCTTTCTCCTGTCCTCCCTTAGTTCCAAACATAAATGGTAACCAAAATGCTGCCTTTGTTTACTTCTCTTCCAGATCTTAAAATAGTATTACAGTGGTCAAACTTTTTGAACAACACACACCAGAGAAATGCAAAGCTCAAGTCATTGTTGAATTATGCAGAATTCAGGAGATCTCTGCTGCCTTCTGAGCTGTGTCTTTCATGAAAGGTGAAAGACTTCCCCAAAGCCTGGGATTTGGAACTCTTTTTCCACAGATCATATTCATTCAACTGGCTTGTGGATGCTTAATTTGAAACCAGATTCTGTATCTTCTTACCTGGCTACAACTCCTGACTCAGAAATAAACAGTAGCTGAGAGATAGGGGATTAACTTCCTTGGAGCAGTATTAAATTAAGTAGCAGCATATAATCAGACCAGAGGATAAGCCAAGAACTTCAATATGCCCAGTAATACAGAAATGCCTAAAACCCACAAAATACGTGTACATTTCCTAAACAAATCTGGACAAGCTTGGTTGACACTACTGTGTGGCTGTAGTGACTGTGTAGATTACTGAGCAAGCTGTCACATCTGTCTTGCAGCCATACCCGCCTCCTTCTCTCTACAAGCCAATTTCTGCAAAATGGAAATGGAAAACTACAAAATTAGAATTGCAGCACTAAGATGCTGCATTGGCACAATTCATCTTGCATCACAAAACCCGTATGGACATAATGTGTCTCAACACAAAAGAAAAAAGGGAACGGGGAAAGAACAAAGAAAACATTTGTAAGTTTGACCCTGACCTTTACTATTTACAAACAAATAAAATTCTACAGTATTTCAGGAAAGCATTAGTCATTCAGTAACATAACACTTTTTTTTTGCTAAAATCTGGCAGGGCAAGAAAAGAAAAACGTAAGTAACTCCAAAAGGCAAGTGATTCTACTAGAAGATACAAAGAAAAATTATACGTTTTTCTGTGTATCTGAGTTACTTTGGTATTGAACAGCATGTGTAGCTTGAATGTTTCCTCCTTTTGGCTTCAGACCTACACTATCATTTGATTAAGGTAATTCTCTTTCCTGGTTTTCAGAAGAAACAATTTTTTTATTCTGAAGTATCATATCAACAAAATCTTAATACATTACCTTAGCAATTGGAAATGTATCAACATAATAATCCACACAGTGGTAACTAAAGTCACAGTTAAGTATATAATCTTGAAAACTATCAAATGAACATAGCAAGTGATAGAAAAGGACAATATGTCAAAAAAATTATTTCCTAGTCCTCCTGTGTAAATTAGAACACTTTGCTTTCCATTTCACACGTAAGCTGCGGAAACAGGAAATACAGCACATTTCCTTACGTCATAAGGAATCCCAAACCTTCAGACCACTGCCTAATTCAGTGTAGCCCCCCCAAAAGTAAATAGCCAGAGCAAGAAACAGCCCTCTGCATTACTTGAAAACATTCATAAATCTCTCCTTGCCTTGAGGACAACACTTAGTACTCCTAAAGCTCAGGTCATCACATCATTAATTCTATTGTGCCCTCCTCAACAAGTATTTCTGGAGCAATAGGTGGTAACTAGGAAGTGCACATCCCAAAACCTTTACCACAGGCAAAAATGAGAAATTCAGTTTTAGCTTTTAACAGGCAAAGGTTAATGCAATAGAAAAATATATAGTCAAATACAAGAGAAAGGTAAATAACTGCTTCATTCCCTACAAACTAAATTTAGTGAAAGCAGACTGTAGAAACTTGGGCCAAAGCACTGCACTGCAGATGAGTCAAAATTCAATGGATCAAAATCTTTTGCCTCCTCTTTTCCTTCATGATCATTCAGGGAAGAATTTCACTTAATTAGCTAATTTCCCCTTTGTTAGTCTCTTTTCATTAGAAAAACATTCAGATTTGCTTTGTCTGAGGTTCCAGTTTTATGGCCTTGGGATATTAAAGCATTTTAGAAAAGCCACTCCATCCCTCATCATGTCACTGTGCAATGATCATAACACTTAAATCATTATAGAAAGAATTTAGTGTAGTTTTACAAGATGCTTTACGCATTCCTGCAGCAAAAGGCTGTAAGACTGCTTACCAGACACTGGTGTTCTTCAGTACACACAGTGTCCATGTTCACAGCTGTGCCTTGCCATGCAAGGCTGAAATCCCCTCTCCTTTGCACACTCCAAATACATTTGTCCCTTTCTTCTCCTACTTTGCGTACATTTTCAGGACAAAACCATGTTCCATTTCAAATCCTCAGTGCAGATTTACATTTTAACTTCTCCTTCCTGTCCCTTCACATAAAAAAGCCCGGGTACAGGCATCATTGTAGACTACACATCCCAAATAACACCCAACTTCTCTTCAAGTCAGATTCTACAGACCAGCCACATTTGCTTTACCAACACCCGATAAAATGTCACTTTGTATTTACCTCAAATTGTAGGGTCTCAGCACTTCTCTTGGATTGAGTTAATTTTTGTTGTGATAATGACTGCCTTGAAATTAGGCGACAATTGCCCAGCTTTTTTAGGCTTCATTCTATGGGAAACATATGCAAAGATCTGACAAACTTGCACACTTACTGCTTAACAAACAGGCTGTACGTTAACTGGGGCCAGGAGAGGCTGACTATGAACTTCGACTAATTGCTAATGGGTAAAAACAGTAAAACTTTACCTGGGAACCAGAAAAAAAGAACAAGTAAGCAGATCATTATACAACAGAAAGGTGTTGTAAACACAGCAGGAAAGGAAAACTTCCATGCAGTGACAGTAACCCCACTGCAAACCAGTATCAGCAAAAGGACAGGGAGAACTTGCTTCACTTAGAAGGAAAAGCCACACAGCGATACCATGATTTTTTAGGATCTCATCCAACGGCATAGAAAAACAGAAAGGAAAACAAGTCTGATTGAAAACCTTCCTTCTCATCTCACTATAAATTAAATGAAGTTTAATCAGATATAGCCAAACTAGTCACAAAAACTAGCTCTGGAATCAGAGACAGCCTTCAAGCATTCAAGTAAGCAACTCTCATTCGTGTCTTTATCCAAAGCTTGAACACACAGAAATGGTGGCACTTCACTGACAAGTAAATGAGTTTTGAAACCCGTCCTAAATCAGAAAGATTAGGAAAAATTATGGTCATCTGCAACAGCTTATACCAGTGAGAGTTCAGTAAGAGCATCCATCCTCCTGCAGTTCTGTGTTCACGTAACAAGTTGTCCTGGTTGCAGAGAAGCGTCAGAGCTTAGCACTGTGGCTGATGCCAGACTGGTATTCTGTACCTCCCAAACCCTCAGTCTGGGAATGGTTTTGGAAGAAAAACCCTGGTGCTCCACTGGAAGTTGGCCATTTTGCCTCCCCAGCCATCGTGCTGCTTTTGTCTGGGGAAGCCATGCGGACACGATCTGTGGGAAGCATCCACCATCCCGTT
The DNA here is from genome assembly GCA_013398115.1 of Falcunculus frontatus. Lineage (NCBI taxonomy): Eukaryota > Metazoa > Chordata > Aves > Passeriformes > Falcunculus > Falcunculus frontatus. The sequence goes on from VZRV01007585.1 coordinate 518,047, forward strand.
GTTCCCAGTGGTGAACACCTTTTCTGAGAGTAAAATATCTTCTCTTTTTGTATCCTTTTGCTATTAATATTGCTGTTGTTACTGTGACATGTCTTATTCTTGCTTTGTGCTTTCAGTAAATTGTTACCTCAACCCATAATTTCTGCTTTTGCCCCTCCCTTACTGAAAGAGCTGAAGGAGAAGGGGAGTGGCTTACCTGGTGCACCAGTTTGGCCAAATTTGGAAGAAAATATCTCCTGAGGGAAAAAACAGGTTGCCACCACCCCTCCCCCTACCAGGTTCGGGAAAAAAAAATATTATTTTTCCTCGGAGGAAAGTGAAAGAGATAAAAACTATTTATTTAACAGAACGCACAGAAAAGGATAATAATGCTAAATAATAAAATCTCTCGCTGTGGAGAGAAACCTGGAAAGATTTCAGAGTCTGGTGTAGGTGTTAGTGTCTATATCCTCCTCCTCAGGGCTGTCGGGGGAAGGCCGCTACCGGGGCTTGGGAAGAAAAGTCTCCCGGTGTGCTCCAATGTTGTGAAACCATCCCGAAGAGAAGAAGAAAAAAGGAAAAAATTTAAAAAAAAAAAAAAATCCCAGGAAAAACTCTCTCCGGAGAAAAGAGTCAAAAGCAGACTGGAAAGTGAGCGTACTCCACTCCCCACTGCCGCCGAGTATATCCCCAGTAGCCTGTCTGTCCTTGAACACCAATTTTGTTTTTAAAACAAAAGTATCTCAGTTCTTTTTCTTCCCTCTCGCAGGCTCAGTTTAAAGGCTCCAGAGCCAGCCTCCAAAGCAGACGAAATGGGATACATATTTCATACCATAATGTTACCCCAGGACACCTGGAGTTTATTTTCCAGCTGATATTAAAACAGCACACAAGTTAAATAAAAATACATTAATATAATCAGGGGCTGCATTTGTGTAAATGAACAAACAACTTGTTACATTTGTCTGTTCAGTCATACTCAACTTTTAAAAGTACATATTCAAGGCTGCAGTGTGAAACATCAGTGTCATCATCACACTCCATCTGGATCAGTTTTGTGCATGCAGCCTTATGCTACTTGGCATACATAATTCAGACATTTGGGAAACACAGCTCAGTTGAGGAGCCACTTGCACACCACTTCCAACACCAATAACAAATGCTCTGTAGGGTCAGAAAGAATGTGTATTTTAAGCTCATCAATTTGAGCATTTAACTTATACATATATTCCCCTTAACTGTAGCGAACAGTGTTCTAACTCATTTTCCATATTAAAGTTTTCCACTTCTATAAAAACCTTTTCATAATTTTGACTAACGACATGTCCTGGTTTCAGCTGGGAGTTAATTTTCTTCCTAGTAGTTGGTAGAGTGCTGTATTTTTGCTTTAAAATAAGACTAACGCTGATAACACACTGATATTTTAGTTGATGTTGAGCAGTGCTTACTCCAAGCCAAGGACTTTTCAGCTCCCCATGCTCTGCCAACAAGGAGGTGTGCAAGAAGCCAGGAGAAAGCATGGCCAGGACAGCTGATCTGAACTAGCCAGAGGGATATTCCAAACCATAGAACATCATGCCCAGTATATAAACCGGGGAGAGTTGGCAAGGAGGGACCAGTCGCTGCTCTGGGATGGGCATCTGTCAGTGGGTGTGAGCAAGGGTACTGTGCATCACCTTTCTTGGGTTTTACTTCTCTCATTATTTTTGTTGTTGTTGATATTATTATTACATTTATTTCAATTATTAAACTATTCCTATCTCAATACATGGTTATGGGTATGACCTTTTTTTCAATTCTCTTTCCCATCCTACTTGAGGGAGTGTGGGGACCGGGGTGAATGAACATCTGTGTGGTACTTCACTGCCAGATGGCGTTAAACCAGAACACTGTATTAAGCCATTTAACTACACCTTTCAGTAACCTTGGTGTGCTTTCAGACAATCACTGTACTTCAGTTTTTATAATGAATATAGATCTTCATATGCCAGGACTCTAGCCACATTAATGTTCAACAGGTCCACTCAAAGCTAAAAATTTCAGTAAAAAACTGAATTAGATGTTTAGGATTTTGTCTCTGGTGTAATTTCCAATCTTTTTGTTTCACATCCTCTAGAACGTTTCAAATCGTAGGCCCACACAGTGTCTATTCCCTCTCCAGTAGTATGATCTGGAATCCAACAAGGGAAAGGAAAGCGACAGGCAATGATTCTGGCATTACATTCAAGTTCACCTTCCAACTTCTTCTCCAACTGTGGCATCTGTTGAGTTACAAGAAGAACCTCTGAGAAGCAGTAAAAAACCAGAAGCATTCTCTTTAAAACCTAATTCAAGTGTTCAAGAGAAATACCAGCTTTGAGTAATTTTTTTTGAAAAATCTTAGAAATACCAGATTTGAGTAATTTTTTTTGAAAAATCTTAGGAAAGTATTCATGATATATATTTTGGCTTCGATGCCATGACAAAAAATATTTAAAACCAGAAAATGGTTATTGTGCCCAGATCAGTAAGATCAAGGAAATCATAACTTTAAGTTCTAAAAATTAAATCAAAACCCATAAATTATCCCTTAAACTAAAAAAACCCCAAAAACCTGCCAAGAAGAGACTTTGCATGTTCCAATTCTTGATTCTCTTCAGTGGCATTCTTCTCTGTAGAGAATGAAAGTTTAGGCCCCTGAATTTAGGCTATTTATAACACCCCAAGGTTCATGAGCTATTGAGTGATACTCAAAGGTCACCGCTGCTCAAAATTTACAGTCTAACCCCAAGACAGATCCTGGGACACTCAAAACATCACACAGACAACTACCAAAAACAAACATTCTGCTGTCACTCTATGGTAAAATACTGTTACGTTAAATAATATTGAAATTGAGCTTAGTCGAGTCCCCCCACCCATTAATATATGCACATGAATCCCTTCAGCAGCATTCCATGAAACAGAATGTAGAATCATAGAATGGTTTAGATTGAAAGGGACCTTTAAAGGTAATCTAGTGCAACACCCCTGCCATGAGCTTGAATATCTTCAGTTAGATAAGGTTGCTCAGAGCCCCATCCAGTCCCCATCTACCGCCTCTTTGGGCAACCTGTTCCAGTGTTCCACCACCCTGCTCACAAAATTTTTCTTACTTATATCTAATAGGAATCTGCTCTCTTTTAGTTTAAAATTATTACCCCTTGTCCTGTCCCTACAGATCTTACTAAAAAGTCTGTCCCCATCTTGTTTACAAGCCCTCTTTAAGTACTAAAAGGCCACAATTAGGTTTCCCCAGAGTCAAGTCTTCTCCAGGCTGAATAACATCAATTCTCCCAGCCCATCTTCATAGGAAAGGAGCTCCTCTGAATCCACTCCAACAGGTCCACATCTGTCTTGTGCTGGGGCTCCCAGAGCTGGATGCAGTACTCCAGGTGGAGTCTCACCAGAGCAGAAGGGCAGAATCCCCTCCCTGGCCCTGCTGCCCACACTGCTTTGGATGCAGCCCAGGACACGTTTGGCTTTCTGGGCTGTGAGTGCACATTGCTGGGTCATGTCCAGTCTCTCATCCACCAGCACCCCCAAGTCCTTCTGGGCATGGCTACTCTCCACCTGCTCATCCCCCAGCCTGGGTTGGTACTGGGGGTTGCCTTGACCCAGGTGCAGCACCTTGCACCCAGTCTTGTTAAACCTCATAAGACTCCCATGAACCTACTTCTTGTCCAGGTCCCTCTGGATGGCATTCTGTCCTTCAGGCATGTCAACTGCACCACTCAGCTTGGTGTCATCTGAAAATTTTTCTGAGAGTACACTTAATCACACTGTTTATGGGCTTGATGAAGATACTAAGCAGGACTGCTCCTAATACAGACCCCTGAAGGACACCAATTGTAAGTGATCTTCACCTGGACATTGAGACATCGATCGTCTGAATGCAGTCATCCAGACAACTCCTCATCCACTGAACAGTCCCTCAACCAAATCCATCTCTCCCCAATTTAGAGAGCAGGATGCTGGGGGGAACCGTGTCCCATACCACTACGCAGCTCTCCTTGGTTGAACACCTACAGTCCAGCTTTCCTCCATTCACAAAAACTGAGAGGAGATGAAAGTCAGGGGAAATATCACTACTTTTCTAGAGCAGAGCCAACACCATGAACAGCCAGATGCTCTTTTTCTAATAAGTGCTTTGCAAATTCTGCCATGGATTAAGTGAGAAATAAATTAACACATGTAGACTTCAAAGAAATGTCTTTCCCATCCCAGATAGCGATTACGTTCTAGGAAAAAAAAAAGAAACTTAACAGATTTAGCCACTTTTGTCCTTTGGAAAAGTTTGATGGCATGCTTAAGCAGATCAGCAGTGCACACCCATCTGGAGTTCCTTTTATTCTTATATATTGTATCTATCTGAATGAATAATTTTAACAGCAAACTCTACAGGCTACTTCTATCACATGTAAAATACTATTTATTTTGATATCATGCTGTAACGTTTAGATATTAAAAAAACTAAGAGGGCAGTAAGCCACAAAGACACTAAATATATAAAATTTCACAAAAAAGAAAAAAGAAACAAAACCCATATGAAAATTATTAAAAAATAAGACTGACTGAAGAAAACGTATTTCCAAAGGCTGCAAAGAGCTTCCACTATCACATACATGCAGGGTGTGCCTTTGATGTAATATCCTATTATAGCTACATTTAAGCTAACAATGGAATATTTTAGGAAAATTATAGTCATAGATCTAATATATCAAACAGTTACTTCCAAATATTTTTAAGGCTCTGATTTCATCCACTGCAAATGCTTTTGCTGCGGCACCTTAAACAAACTAGAAAAATAAGCCCACTTTTTTGTCTAAAACTGAGTTGAGGCACCAGAGAGTTTTTTAATTTGTTACAGAAATTATAGACATGGACTAATTTTTTAGGAGTAATTATGAAAATTAGTGACACTGCATTGTTCATATTAGCTCAAATTAGAAAACATCATTAATAGTTCAGCCAAGTTTAGCCAAAAAGAATTGCATACCTGAACCAGTCAAACTAGTTTTTAATCTAAATATATCAGTTACATTAGGTGTTATACTGTATTTTATGTGAGGCCAGGGTTTGGGGCTTTTTTTTGGTATGTCAACATAGATACATAGTTTAGTAAACCTTTTCTACAGTATATAATCAGTTAAAATACACAGGAGCTGCAAACATGAACACCTGGCAAGAATTCCATCATCCCACCCAGAACAAGTAAGTCTCTCTCTGCAATGACTCAGAAACAAACACACCTTCCCCCAGATGCTTGCAAGAACAAGAGAGGTCTTAGTCTTCCCAGAAGATCAATAAATTCAGGTTTTTAAAGCTAATCTTGGATATTAAATAAAAGCACTGTGTGACAGCATCAAATCAGGCCAGCATTATTAAAAAAGGTAAAGAGATCTATTGTTCCTCAGAAAAAAGAAGAAATGCATTAATGTTTCTAGAAAATTAAGTTAGTCATCCAGGAGGCTGAGCATTAACAACTTCCAAAGTAAATTTAAAGGGGATCATAAGCAAATGAATGTTCAGGAAACACAGAGGTTCTTATGTTTGCATCTGTTGCATCTATGACAACACTTTTACTGAAAGAATTTAACCTAGTATTTACTGGATCTACAAAAGTTATTCTGAGCCCTACTCTGAACCCATTCTATCACAGCTGTTACTAATGTATCCCACTTCACTACATTTAAAAGTTAATTCGGTATTTCTGCTGGGCTTACTCACATTTTCCCAGGGCATTTGTTTATTCCTAGTTTACTGAGACATCTCTCCTCACCGGCACTTTTCCTCTCGGTGCAAAGGCAAAATTCCTGACGGCAAATCCAAACGTTTCCAGTGCCCCCTGCCGGAACTCAGGCAAGGGAGCACGTAACACCCAGAGCTGGCAGCATGAGGAACATCACGGTGCTCACTAATATCCCACCCGTATCCACTTCAGTTTCCAAAACGGGTTACAATTGGAATCTGAAGCAAAGACTTACTTCCGGTGCCGTTGAAAAAACAAACAAGCAAACAAAAAAGCACAGAACAAAAAGGTTTATTACGCTTCTTGTTACTGCTGCAGAAGAGTTTTCAGTGTATGCTGTGTAGTACAGCAGCACATAAAGCTCTTCACTCATTTCATCTCGCATCTGCCTTAGCAAAGGAACAAGCAATACAGAAGCAAAGTCTGACAGAACTGGGTTTGTTCAGCCTGGAAAAGAGAAGGCTTCAGGCTGACCTAATTGCCTTCCAGTACCCAAAAGGATCCTACAAGATGGAGAGGGACTTCTTACAAGCGTGTGTAGTAACAGCACAAGGGGGAACGGCTTCAAACTGAAAGAGAGTAGCTCTAGCTTGGGTATTAGGAAGAAATTCTTCACTTGAGGGTAGTGAGGCAATGGAATAGGTTGCTCACAGAAGTTGTGGATGCCCCAGCCCTGGAATTGTTCAAACCAGATTGGATGGAGCTCTGAGGAACCTGGTCTAGTCAAAAGTGTCCCTGCTCATGGCAGCGGGGTCAGAACTACAGAAGAGAAGGTTGCATGGAGACCTCACATCAACCTTCCAGTATACAAAGGGGGCCTACAGGGAAGCTGGAAAGGGACTCTTCATCAGGAACTGTAGAGACAGGACAAGGGAGAATGGATACAAATTGAAAGGGGAAATTTAGGTTAGACATTAGGAAGGAATCCTTTACTGTGATAGTGGTGAGACTGGAACAGGTTGCCCAGGAAGGTTCTGGATGCCCCAATCCTAGCACTGTTCAAAGCCAGGTTGGATAAGGTCTTGAGCAACCTGATCTAGTGGGAGGTATCCCATGCACAGGGGGGTTGGGACTCGATGATGTTTAAGGTCGCTTCCAATCCCTTAATATTCTATGATTATTACTGACTACCTTTGACCATCTGCAGGTTGATTCATTTTGCAGATGAATGTATTAACACTGAATGCCTTGGTATTAAAATAATTAAACACTGTAACAAATAATTAAGCAGTATAACAAATAAAATACAGTAATATAATAAAAATAAAAAATAAGCTTACCATTTGAGGTACCCCAAAAACAACAACATTCGTATAACGGGAAAAAGAAACCTAAAATAAAATTTGAGAACAAATCTTATTGAAAATGGTATTTATAGCTGAAAAAATTTTGACCATTTTTTTCTCCTAATCCCTCTAGCTGCACTTCTTTCAACAGGGATTTAGACCAAAAATATGTAAGGAGATCCCTTACCAACTTTTCATCACAAAAATTTCCACATAAAGAAAACCTTATATTGCTGAACAGCAAAAACTTCTACTGTCTGGCCAAAAATGTGGCACCAATTCTAGTACCACAGAAAGCATTAATTTAGAAAATACCTACATGATTTTACTAATAACTAAGGGGTTATTCTCACAACTCCTGTATATGATATAATCACATACGCTTTAAGTTTGCCTCTTCTTTTGTTAAATGTTAGCTAGCTATAAAAACTTTCTAGGCATTCTAATGACTGGGTTCTTCCAGCCAGTGCCATGAAGTTCTATGCTCCTCTCTGAACACAAAAAACCTCCCACGTAATTCATCAGGCCCAGGCCTGCTCAAGGAGCCTCTACTGATACAGGAAGCACTTCAACAAAGCACAGAAGCAGCAGAACTGCATACTGAGCCCATAGAAACCAGATCCCCAGCACAAATACTTTGCTCAAAGCCCAATACAGCACCTTGTGGTCAGACAGCATTTTAGCTCTTACAGGAAAGTATTTCCAAACTAATAAAATCTCTCAATCACCCCAGAGTCATTCCTACATAATTCACAACCTACCTTCCATAAGTCTGAAATATAAAATTTGGTGTTCTGATGTACCCCATCTCTCCAAGCACGGTATCTGGAGTACCAGACTAGCCACGGATTTAATTCATAACCAACAGCTTGGAATCCCTTTTTTGCAGCTGCTATCACCTACAAGGAAGAAAATAAATCTTCACTTAGAAACATAAAAGTCTATTCACCTAAATGGGAGCACACAGTTTTATTTAAAATATAAATCAAAGGAAAGTACTTTTCTAACTCACCCAGGTTTTAATGCCCAACAGATTAGTTGTACAGTGAACAAAAACTCAAAACTACATTTTACTATTATTACTAGTCCAACTGAAATATAGTCAGGCAAACAATATGAAAACAAACATTCACAGGGCAAAGCTGTCAGCTTGCAGTACATCTATGACTTACATCAAAGTTTAATTTAACACATTCATGACACTGTCTTGGAATCAAAGAGTACCAAAACTGACCACGGAGAGAACATTGAAAATCATAAGGAAAAATGCTAAAATTAGACCACTTATTTGAAAAGCAGTGAGGGGTAGGCACTTGAGCAGCCCCTGAATCAGAGCCAAAATGACATACCAATAGAAAAAGTCTAAAAGTGATCTGTCGATCCACATTTTTAAAAAATAAAAAAATGCATCGATTTCTAGAGTAAAGGTTTGAGACATAATTTAAAAGGTTACTGCCAACTTCTCATCAGGAATTGGCTGATGAACTATCAATTACAAAACAAGCAAGGTGGAATCAGGAAGTACACATTTCTTAACAGAACTTCTCAAACAGCATTACCTGGACAGTGTATTTCACACTGTTAAAATAATGCATCTTCCATCACAGAGCATTTGCAAATTCACAAAAAAACCCTGACATTTTTACCACTTGGAAATGTGGTAAACATCTTAATATTTATCCACCGATTACACCTGAATAAGTGCTAAATATTTAAAAGCATCTGAAAAGACTTTTTTCAGGACAGATGCATTAAGGAAGCACCAAGCATTCAATTTTAGGTACCTGGCTTTCCAAATAGTCTTCAGTCTCCATTTAGGTACCTACATAATGCATCAGAATTAATGACGCAATACCTATTCAAATTAGATACCTCTGATGAGAGTCAGCAGCCAGAATGATGAACACAGAGGGCATCACAAACTGCAGTTATCTCATGCCTAAGTTTTTTGGTCTTTTTCCTACCCAGGCACAATTCAAGCAATGTTCACAGATTCGGGTTTCCAAATCAATTTTTTTTTGCATGGACAAATGGTTGACTCATTCACATAAAACATGGACAAAGGTAGCATTCAGGAACTTGCTTTTTTCCATCAAAAACCACCACCCTGTTGCTAAATAGGACTTGAAGCAGACAGTTATAAGAAAGCACACAGAACATCACAGGAACAAAAGAAAAACCAAGCAACACCATTCTCCTCACCACCACATTGAGCCACCAGGCTCAAACAATACCCTGGCAGCACAGTATCACTTTGTCTTTCATTATTCTCGCCATTTCTCTTGGTGTTTATTCTGGTTTCACCACATGGATTTGGAAGTGGGGAAGCCAGCACTGCACAAAGGTGTGAAGACTACAGTTCTAACCACACCAGGATTTTTATTTTTATAATCCATTGCTCATTTCTTTTTGCCCTTCTATCACCTTTATACATTAAGCACCTCATAGCCTCGCTTGCTGCAGCTACACACCTTTGTGGAATCACAACTCTTTGTCAATCAGTACCAAAACTCTGATCACATCTTTTCACGTGAATGCACCGTGCTTCCCTCCAGTCACCATAATGACATTTTGTCCACTACCTTGGTCAAGCTGCAGGTAAGACTGCAGCAAAAACTATTACTCATCAAAACTGAATGTAAACCTTTCTCAGCTTTCATCCTTTTTGTAAGACTCAGACAAAACCACTGGATGCAAAAGACGAGGCAGTCATCAGTGTGAGAAAACACAGCCCCAGCACTTTGGCACTTCTTTAAGAGGTGGTCTAAGAGGAAGGCAACATCCATAACTTACAATGCGGCCATCCCCGCTACCAATATCAACGAGGGAGCCACTTCTGTTTTCCAACATTTTCAGCACATTCTGGATCTGAGCGGCAGTTGCAGGAACGAAGGGCAGGCACACCTTCCTCAGGGCCGGGGTCACGAAGGGGGTGGCCACAGCATAGAGGGCCACCAAGCTCCCTCCCACACCGGCCGTGACCAGCAGCCCCCAGCTGCTCCTCCGGGAGCCGCCCTCGCCCTGCTCCTGCGGGATCTCCTTCGCTACCGCCTGGGACATCGAGCCTGGGGAAGGACAGAGAGTGTTTTCGCTACCAGATTTATTAAAATGCTCACTTGAGACAAATCAGTATATTGTAGCAAAGACGACGTAAGAGAGGGGGAAAAAGCACTTTATACCCCTTCAGCCGATTCCCAGATCCCAGGGAAATGCTACAGCTGCTGAAAAGCTGAGGCACGAGGGGGCAGGAGTGCGGTTTCCATTTAAACCCGTGGCCCTCCACACGCGGGCGGTCAGCAGCGCGCCCCGGAACAGCTCAAGGGCGGCGTAGGCAGGGGCCTTCCCGCCACGGAGCGCCCGGGAGCCCCCGACCAGGGACACGTCCAGGAGTTACTGCTCTTCCTCTGCGGAGGAACTTTTCCCTGGGACATAGCAATATTCATCTGAACGCACCCCCCTTGCCAATGACCGGCCCGGAACTACGCTCGGCCTGCAACATTTATAGAGACGGGCAGTACCACTTCACTATGAAGGGGTGGGGGACCGAAACCTTTCTGAAGGCGCTCCGGAGAGAAGCGCCGCGCACACTTTTTCCGCCGTGTGTCTGTCTTCACTCCTCCGCCCTCACGTCACCCGGCGCAGCTCGCTGCCGCCGCGCTCGGCGCTCGTACTCCGCCCCGTACAGTGCATCCTCCCTCCTTCCTCCCCGCCCCCGTGAGCGGTGGGATGCGGCCGCGAGCGCCGCGCTCCTCCCCCGGCGCCGGACGCTTCCAGAAGGCTCCGCTGGAGGCGCCACAAAGCTCCCGCCCGCGAAATAGGGCGCGGGTGTGGCGGCTGCGCAGGCGCGGGGCGGTGCGCGGTGTCGCGGCGGGCGCGGCGGCTTCCGGGCGGTGCGCGCGAGCGGCGGAGGTCGGAGCAGTAGTCGCAGCCATGTCGGCCATGGGGACTCTGGCGTTTGACGAGTATGGGCGGCCCTTCCTCATCCTCAAGGACCAGGAGCGCAAGACGCGCCTCATGGGGCTGGAGGCGCTCAAGGTGAGCGAGTGGGGCGGCCGCCGGAGCCGCCCGCGGGCCTGCGCTGGCTGGGCCGCGCCGCGCCATGCTGTGCCGTGCCATGCTGCCGCGAGGGGCGGGAGGATGGAGCCTCTGGGGCGAGGCGCTGCCGCGCTCATCGCCAGCCCCGCCCGAGGCGCAGGGCGGATGGAGCCTGGTCTAGGCCTGTGAGCATGGGAGAGATGGAGGAAGAGAGAAGACATCGCCCCCGGCGCTGGGAATCCGCGGCACGGCGTCCGTGGGGTCTCCGTGCCGCGGATCCGCCCTGGGGCTTTGGGGCCGTCACCCCCGTGGGTGCAGCGCGCCCGCCCATCCCCGTGGCTGCTGCCCAGGTCCCCGCTGCTGCCCCCTCCCTTAGACCTCCGCCTGAAGCTCGGCCGCCGAAGGAAGGCTGGGGCTGAGTGCGGGTGATACAAATCCCGACGGAAGAATGGAGCAGACAGTGGAACAGAGAGGTGGTGGGTACTCCATCCCTGGCAGTGTTCAAGGGAAGGTTGAAGGGGGCACCGTACAACCTGGTCTAGTGAAAGGTGTTCCTGCCCCTGACAGGGGGTGTGACCTGGATGATCTTTAAGGTCCCTTCCAACCCAAACCATTTTGTGATGATTCTGTGATGGGGGAAATTGCACTGCCTTCTCTTTTCAGCATTGCCAGCTTCTGTTGCTCCCCTGCTTTCAGCATTAGGCCTGTCATTTGGCTGCTCTTTTGCGTGCTTTATCACAGCCAGCACAAGCAATACGGGAAAAGGCATAGGAAGTGTTTCTGTCATAAAACCAGTTGTCAAATTACAGTATTTGCGCTACTCACTGTGTCTTTCGTAGCTTAATATTGCAATTTCAGAATACATGATAATGACTTAACTTCTGTCCTTATTCTCCTTTGTTTTACAGTCTCACATAATGGCAGCAAAGGCTGTAGCAAGTACTCTGAGAACGTCCCTTGGGCCTAATGGTAATAGTGAAAAACTGTTAATGGCTGTCTCTTAGTAATTATTGGGGGGGATTTTCTAGATTTTCATTCATCCTTTGAACATATGTTTTTTAGGCTTGGATAAAATGATGGTGGACAAGGATGGTGAGGTGACTGTGACAAATGATGGTGCTACCATCCTGAATATGATGGATGTGGACCACCAGATAGCCAAACTTATGGTGGAGCTGGCTAAATCTCAAGATGATGAGATTGGGGATGGAACTACTGGAGTCGTTGGTAAGAAACTATTTTAAATTTAACTGTGCTTTTCCAGTGTTAAAATCAAGATGCTTCAGCTACTTTAAGAAACTTCTTGAGAGGTAACAGTAGCTTTTCTGTAGCACTTGTTTAGAGTATTTATTGTTGCAGTATTCCTGTGAGTTCTTATATTAGAAGTCTTCTAATTAGAAAGAAGCTTTTGTGTCCTTTTTAAGTATGGTTACATTTTAAGGTAGTGCTGAGAGCCCTCTTTATACTCTCAAAATTTTTCTGCATAGTTTTCTTCTGTAGTCCACTTGTCCTGCCTTGGTGCCTGTGCTTTATTTTGGTCTTAACATAATGTGGTTTTTCTCCTAAGCATAGCAAGTAGGGGTTTTTTTAGGCTTATTTTGTTATTTAGGAAACCTTGGACTCCTAAAATATTGCATAAAAAAAATCAGAACGTGTGCTTTTTAATCTGTTAATAATGTGCTTAAAATTATGCTCCAATCAAGAGCAAAACTTTCTTTAATTTTTTTTTTTTTGTAGTTCTGGCTGGGGCATTATTGGAACAGGCTGAGCAGTTACTAGACCGAGGCATTCACCCCATCAGAATAGCAGATGGTTATGAGCAGGCAGCACGCATTGCTATTGAGCATCTAGACAAAATCAGTGACAGCTTCCCCGTTGATCCACAGAACACTGAGCCTCTGATCCAGACAGCAAAGACAACTCTGGGCTCTAAAGTGTAAGTCACAAAAACTGAATATTTAACCTTCCCTTGAAAACCCTCTGCATGGAAAGGAGAAATCCTGGTGTTTTAGTGGATTATTAAATTGTTTGTGTTATTGGAGTGCTGCTGAAGGCTCTTCTATGTTTTGTTTTGGCTAATTCCTCAGTGGATTCTTGTCTCAGGATAAGAAATTGTGAATCCTTTGTCTCCAAAGGGTCAATTCCATGAAGTTAAACAGCTGCAGCATCAATTATATTCTAACCTGTTAGTTCCAGATTTCTGCATCATAGCAGGTTCCAAAAGTAATATAAATCTGTTAAGAATAATTATGTGTCATCTTTTGTTGGTTTTTTTTCCCACTAAAAAATTTTTAACTTAGGATGGTTCCATAAGTTCAATGTCCTTTATGGGTTCTATGTGTAATTCATAAATTCAGACATTAGAAGGGCTTCCTTTGCAGATCTGTCTTGAGAGTGGTTTCTGTTTCTTGAATGTTCTTCAGTAGTTAGTTCTCCTGACTTGTTCCAAATCTATATTGAGACTACGTTCACAAAGGCTCCTCACACCAACCATGTTGTGTGTTCTGTTTTCTGCCATAGTCAGCACCTTCTGTTTCGGTGAACAAACAAGCAGGACCCCCTCTTTTAATGTAGTGTGCGAAAGTTGATTGCTATAGTGATACTTCTTGCTGTTTGAGATTGATTGATAATCAGTTTTCTTCCAAATTGTGGAAATGACTGCAACTTGATTGTATTTTTTCAAACCTAGAGTGAACCGCTGTCACAGGCAAATGGCAGAGATTGCCGTGAACGCTGTACTGACAGTAGCAGACATGGAACGTAAAGACGTTGATTTTGAGCTGATCAAAGTGCAAGGCAAAGTGGGTGGTAGACTGGAAGATACACAGTTGGTTAAAGGAGTGATTGTGGATAAAGATTTCAGTCATCCACAGATGCCTAAAGTAAGTGATGTCCCTCTGTGCATTTCTCCTGTGTAATGGCTTAAATAAGAATCTCTAGCCTACCTCAAATATCGCCCTCATTTATTAAGTATTTACACAGTCTTGTGGTTTGGCTTGGTTTTTCACCCATGTATCAACAGAGGAAGGGGCAAGTAGCATGAAATTTTTCATGTTGGAAGAGATCAAGTTGGAATTTACAACAATATTGAGAAATTGTGATGGAAGGAAGAATTACTGTACTGCTACGTGAGGAACAGGTGCAGGGTTCTATGTTACGTAGAAATAATTATCCCTGATGTGTGATATGCTTAGTGCAATGCAGTGTTGAGATTTTTAACCTTTATGAATGGCCATGTTGTCCTGTTTGGAGCACCCCAGAAGCTGTCCTTGGTTTTATGTTTGGTGTAGGTAAGGTCTCCAAGTCTTTGGGCGGTGTACTTCAAGAAAACTTCTACTGTTGTACAATATTTTTCTGTCAGGTGACACAGTTTATCCTGTAAAAACGAAGACAAGTGGAAAACATCAGTCATATAGTAATCGAAAGGTTGTTACAAAGATGAGTTGTTTCTCAGTGGTCACAGTGCATAGGGATGGTTTAATTGAATTTTTTTTAATTTGTGAAACATTAAACCATTAAAGGGTATCATTGGTAAAGATTGCTAAGGGCTTAAACAGTGTCTTGGAGCTATGGAATTTGTTCTAAGTGGTTTATAGAGACTATTGACAGAATTATTTAGCTATAGTTAGTTCACTTCAGAATAAATCAGATGATCTTCACATTTCCTCCTATGCTTGTGTTTATAAAGATACGTCTGTATGTTTTGCAGATAAAAGAAAGAGATTGTTAATGAGGTCAAAAATTTAATTTTTTTTTTTGTGCCCAGGAGCTAAAAGATGCTAAAATTGCAATCCTTACTTGTCCATTTGAACCACCTAAGCCTAAAACCAAACATAAGCTTGATGTCACATCTGTGGATGATTACAAGGCACTGCAGAAATATGAAAAAGAGAAATTTGAAGAGATGGTGAAGCAGGTAGCCTTTAAGATGATTTCTGTTTTCTTTGTCTTTCATGGCATTTAGAAAAAAACAGCATAGTACATTGATTTATTCCTGTAAATGAGCTGCTAATCCTGGTGGGAGGCAACATACAGCTGGTTGTAATGCTGTGAATCGAAGTTAAGTTTGTGGAAGAAAGAGATATCAGCTTGGTTTAAAATATTTTTTGATCTCTGTGTATGCCAGAGGGTTCTTTTTGAGAATTGTCTTTTGAGAAAGTTGGGAGAAATAAACCATGGAGAGTGGTTTTCATTCCTTCGTTAGTTCTGATCAGAAGACTGATGATTTGTGTTGTTTCCAGATAAAAGACACTGGTGCAAACCTTGCCATTTGCCAGTGGGGTTTTGATGATGAGGCAAATCACTTGCTGCTCCAGAATGAGCTGCCTGCTGTTCGTTGGGTTGGTGGACCTGAAATAGAAGTAAGTAAAACTGGGCTTTCTACCAGTTGTCAAAAACATTTGTGAAGTAATGGTCTGTACCAGCTAAAAGTTCAGGTTTTCTGGGTAGAACTGCATAACTATGTATGTGGGGTGGGTATT
This sequence comes from Falcunculus frontatus, assembly GCA_013398115.1. Classification (NCBI taxonomy): domain Eukaryota; kingdom Metazoa; phylum Chordata; class Aves; order Passeriformes; genus Falcunculus; species Falcunculus frontatus. The sequence goes on from VZRV01007585.1 coordinate 533,598, forward strand.
GGAGAAAAATCATTGGGGATTTTTGAGAAGAACCTACCATGAAGGGCATTATGGTTTATAATTGGAGCATGTGCATATTACTTAATGAAAGTGGTAGGTGTCTAGGAATGTTTCTGCTTTAGTCCTGCCGTTTACAGAAACAAAACGTTGTCTGAAGTACTTCAAAGTGATAGGAAGATAACCTTTTGGAGTAGGCATTTGACAGATGGTTTTCCACTAGTTTTATGTTGTGAAAGGCACCCTGGAACTATCCTGTTAAAATAACTTGTGGCTGTTCAACTTCAGTTAATCGCCATTGCGACAGGAGGGCGCATTGTGCCTCGCTTCTGCGAGCTCACGGCAGAGAAACTGGGCTTTGCGGGTATTGTCCGAGAGATCTCCTTTGGAACAACCAAGGACAGAATGCTTCTCATCGAACAGTGTCAGAACTCCAGAGCTGTGACCATTTTCATTAGAGGAGGAAATAAAATGGTGAGATGCTTGGTTTGATATATAGTTGCAGAATGTGTAGTTTCTTTGTAAAGCACATTAGTACACCCTGCTTGATTTTTCTCTACATTTTTCTTGCAGTGTGAGTGAATAGAAGGGGGGTAAGGTTTGTGGGCAGTCATGACTGTGTGTCAGAAATAATTTTTAGATTTACATCCTGTGTTTTAAAATAAAAACTTTTGTTTTCTCTCTATTAGATCATATAGTTCATAAATACAGAAGTAATTTTACCTGTGGATCCTCTTTTTTTTTTTTTTTTCTCATGAGAGGGTCACTTTTATGAGTAAAGACGTACTGGCATCTTTGAAAGGTTTAGTTTTATTGTAGATATAGTTGTATCACTTCTGATTTAGTTCAGTTGAAAAAATTAAAAATGAAATCCCAAACTAGCACACACCCTATATCCCCCACTCCTCCAGAACGAGACCATTTTAAATGCTTATGTACTTAAGCTGGGTTTCAGTTGCACTGATAGTGTTAGGTGAAGTCCTACTTCAAATGAAAAACCTTAGGGAAAAAAGAGCACACCCTAGTCTGAAAAATTCTTTTAAGAAAGCCGAAATACTGCTGTAAAGGTTAGCATTTCTGTTAAATCTCCTACATCTCTTGAAGCTGGGAGTTGACAGAAACTGCAGTTTGAAAATAATGTTGGCATTTAAAGTTCGGTGGTTTGTGTCTTGTAAACGTGCAAGATTGAAAACCTCGTCATGTAAGGTTTTGTTATTTCAAATTACAGATTTAACAAATAACAGTATATTTTTGTGTATATTTTTATTCTTTTTTTGCCACTGGATGTCTAACATTCTCTACTTTTAAATAGTATTCCATAGCAGTAGTAGAGCTGCATTAGAGGCATGAAAAGATCTTACAGTTTATTAGCAGTTTCCGAATCTGTATTAGAAACTACATGGTCACAGCCTTCATATGTGTGTATTGTCAAACTCACGCTGTTCTGTAATTCCAGATCATTGAAGAAGCAAAGCGCTCTCTTCACGATGCCTTGTGTGTAATCCGGAATCTCGTTCGTGACAATCGTATTGTGTATGGTGGTGGCGCTGCTGAAATATCTTGTGCCTTGGCAGTCAGTGAGGCAGCAGATAAGGTAAGAAAGGAGCAGTTAAAGCTTCCTTTAATGTATGGATTAAGCCTGCCTTAAGAGATTCTAGAAGAACTTCAAGATCTTCCAGAAAGTTCCGTAACATGCACTTTCTGACATTCCCTGATAACCAGCATTAAAAGTTATCCTTCCCTTCTCTGTAAAAAGTTGTTAACCAGTGCTTTTTTCCTTCTGTGCTAGGAGCAGTTTAATTTTTTTTTAATTTTCAAGTAGTTATCATCCAGAGGTATTCATTAAGTTATTATATTCCAAATAAAACCTGCATATTGTGTGTATATATTTTATATCTAGTATGAAAATCTGCTTTTACTAACATTGGAGTTTAATAGCTTATGAATTTGAATTTCTTTTCCTCTAGTGCCCATCTTTGGAACAGTATGCTGTGAGAGCTTTTGCAGATGCCCTGGAGGTAATTCCCATGGCCCTCTCAGAGAACAGTGGCATGAATCCAATACAGACGATGACCGAAGTGCGGGCGAGGCAGGTCAAAGAAAATAATCCTGCCCTGGGCATTGACTGTTTGCAGAAAGGAACAAATGGTAAGAACTACAGCGTGGAGAAGGAGGAGCATAAAAGCTTTTCTCTCTCAAAAGCTCAAAACACTCAGTATGTTTGTTTTAAACCTGTGCGTCACTTGAGTTATTCTAACTCTTGTGCCTTGCCATAATAAATGGGAATGTGCGTGGAGAGTACATGTGTGTCTACCAGGAACAAAATGTGTAATTGCCTGAAAACCTCCATTTGGTGGCAAGATTAGTTGAAGATGTTGACTGATACTGTAGTACAGGAAAGAAGGCTGCTCTCATGATGAGATGAGCGGGCTGTGCTTTAAATACTGCAGTTTTAGTAATCCAGTCCTTGGATTACATTTAGACACTGCAGTCCTAAAAACAGTTGTTTTGAGAAACAGCTTGTGAAGAAGTAAATAAAAGGCTGGAAATATTTGTAGACAATGATATTCATACCAATATGTCTGCATATATAAATCTGGAGCAAATATGTGAAGACTAAGAAGGCAGTTTATAAAACCTTATTTTCATCTGGATCTACACTTTTCACCTTCTTCTGCTGTGTTTTTCAGAAAAGAATGTGGTGTACTGTTATTTGTACATTCATAACCCTTCTTTGATTAGGTTCCTGTTTGATGGCATTTGAACTTTCACTTCTTTAGCATTTGCTCAGCCATTAGGGTGCTTTTAATATATGTATATGGAAATTTTGCTTTTTGCCATTCTGCATTACTTTTTGAAAAGCACAATCTAGTTGGGAAAAGAGTTATATCTTAGTGTCCTAGGATCTTTGGTAAGAACCCAGATGTAAAACTCTTGTTTGTACAAATTATGTTTGTAAACCACAATGGCCAAGAGTAGTAATTTCAAAATGTTCTTTAAAATTATGTGGATTTTAGTATTACTAATTACTGACACTTATAGGTTAAGTGTTATATCTAGATTTGAGGAGGGTGTCTAATTTTTCTGCTTCCTTTTGGCAGATATGAAGCAGCAGCATGTTATAGAAACCTTGATTGGCAAGAAACAGCAGATTTCTCTGGCGACTCAGGTTGTTAGAATGATCCTGAAGATTGATGATATCCGTAGGCCTGGAGAATCTGAAGAGTGAAGGTTGAAAAGCAGGAAACATTAAGGGGCCACAGCATAGCGAAGACGGTAGTGTTCTGATGCTTCATCTTCAGCTATTTATTCTGGACACTTTTTGTTTCACATACTGTAATGGCTAGTTGTTGGAAATAAAACAATTTAGCACTGATGATTTCAAGACTTGTTTCAGAAGTATTGTTGCATCTTTCCCTAGAAAGGTGGGAATATTCATAGAAAACACCTCCTGAATGCACAGGGGAAAAACCATAAATAATGCAGCAATAAAATTTAATGGATCCTTTTGCATTGTTCCTTACGGGGGAAGCCCATAGATTCTCATTTAAAGAGGTCTGTCACTCTTCAGTGAAGCTAGCAGAAATTATTTTAATTATTTTAACTAAATTTAATTAAATATTATCTAATTATTTTAGCCTCCGGTAATTCTCATATGTTAAATATATTAAGTATAACACTTCAGTCTGAGGATTTAAAGGAACTGTATTTCATGCTTCCAATTGCTTCCATTTTTTTCTCCTGTTGTTGCCCTGTTCCTGATTTATGAGGGTTAAGGAGGGTTTTTCTCCAGGGGTATACACATTCAGCCAAGTGAGGGTTTTTCCCAAAACTTTGTCTCTGGTACCACAGTTGAGTGCACTTACTTAAAAAGTCTCCAGTATGATCTTAGAGTGGTAGAGTAAAATTGATTAGTAAGGTGCCTTGCGTGTGAAACTATCAGCAAGAAACAGGTGGTAGACCAGAACTAATGTACAATTTCTTTGAAAGATGTCAGAAGTGGGGGGAAGTGTTACAAATACCAGCTCAGCATTGCTTGTGTTTCATAGGGCAGAGGAAGCTCTTTACTGGCCACTGTTCGCTAGAAGGTCATGTTCTGATTGTTTTTTGCTGTGACTGTACCTCCCTTGAGCCAAACAAAACCCTTCAGTGAGTGTTGATAGAGGAAGAAGGGTAGAAACAAGTTTACTAATTACAGGACTGGTTTTATTTCTAGAACTGTTTAAAGATAAATTGTGGAAAGTTTTATTGTCATTGATAAAAAATAAGTAGTAGGTGTCCTATCATTACTCTTTTGCCAAAATTAATCCCAAATAAGCTTAATTTAGATGCAGTTATGTGGAGAACAACAGTTTATCAGTTTTACTGCTGCCGAGCTCTGGCATTCTGAATCTGTTCAGAGTTGTAAGTGTGAATCTAAAAACCCATAAATACCTGGGCTCTTGTAGAGCCATCTCTTTGTTCACTAATACAAAAGGAAAACAGCTGTAGCTAGAACTTAAAAGGGAGCAGTGTAGTTGTACTAATGTACCCCTTTCACCTCATAGTGAAGTTGTGCATGTGGTAGAAAGGGAGTGAGAAAATGGTTATTCCAATTTCACTGGTTTTTCACCTTCTTTCCCCTGGCGTGGTTGAATCCCTTTGCCATCTAAGCTCCACATAGTTACAGGTTTTGTCTGCAAACTTCTGCCTAATACAGAAGCCCCTAGGAACACAGGACAAATTACTGTGAAAATTGAAATTACGACTTTACTGATCTGACTTGAGGAAATAAACATTTGGTGCTCTCTATATAAATATTTGTTAATGTTCAACTAGATCTTAGTATGGAAAGTCAGAAACTTGGCAATAGAACTTTGATAAAATTGTAAGAAATGGAAGTGGTTAATTTTTTCAGGGGTTTGTAGTTCTGTTCTTCTACATAACAAATGTGTGACATTAGTACTGTCAGTCAGTGCTGCATGGAGGCAACTGGAGAACAAATGGCTTTCATCACAGCATGCAACATGCAACTGGAAGTATTAAACCAAGTTAATGAAGCAACTGCAGCTCAAACTTTCACAGCAGGAGTAATTAAATTTGTGCTTTGATAGAACAGTGGGAATACCCATATTGGTAGTTTGTATGCTGGTCTGGTTCTGGTCAAACAAAACAGGAAACATCTGAATAACGACGAGGTTGGGGGAGGCAAACACTGATATTCAAATTAATCATGGTGCATTTGTAGCCACTGGGAAATAAAAGCCTGGCCTGGTGGTGTGTTTGGAAATGAGGTCCGTGGGCCCCACAGTTCATGTACTGCTCCATGCCTCCTGGGAAAATGCAGGGTTCACCACGGGAGGGCAACATATGCTCATCACTGCCGTGGTATACTGCATCTGGATTTTTTACAAGCAAGCTGAGGCAGCCAGCAGGTCTTTCCCAGCATCACTGACATGGCACATGCTGTCATCAGCAAGACATTAATCTTTACAACTTCCTCTCAAAGGTCTGTTACTTCAGCTAATTTCATTACTAGTTCCATGTGCCCTCTTGCACCCAAGTTGTCACATCTTCTTAGGACCCTTTGCCTGGCCCTGCATGTGTGTCCTGCTACTTCTAGTTCCCCTATTACCAGCTGCCTTTTCCCAGCCTCGTCTGTTGGTCTCTCCTGCTGCATTCCCAAGCCTGGGCTCCTTTCCTCATCTGATTTCACACCTCTGTGCTGACACACTTGTCTTTGCTGGGGCACAAGGCAAGGCTGCCAGGAGCACAGCGCACAGTACAAAGACTCCTCTTGCTCCCTCCTGGTCACACTCAGACTGCAGCAGCTGTGTGGGGCCATGTATGCAGGGCTGATCTTTTGACTTCAGGTGTGCCACAGTCTGAGTGGATTTTTTTCAGGAATAGAGTTTAGCAGAGCTGTGAAGCAACTTTCATTTCTTTACAGACACTTTAATTCTTCCTTTGTTTAGGAAAAAATCACTTTTTGATCATTTCTGCATACTGCATGGGGAAGGATGCCTTATAATGTGAACAGTTCCCATCCCAATAATTCAATCTGACAAATTTACAGATAGGATCGTAAGTGGAGCAACTCAAGCAGGTTTTGCTAATCCACAGGTCTGTTAGCTCTCCCTCTAATATCAAGACAATTGGATATTAGGATACCTAGACCCACCTAATCTGAGTGGTTCTGGAACCTATGTGGGCTGTATGTCTTTATGCTAAGTCTGCACAGAAAAGGGGGCACCACAGTAGCTGCTCTCCTCTGTGGCAGGATGGCAGGACTGTCCCTTGCAGTATTAAAAATTGCTGTTACATCAACTGAGGGGATGGTTATTACACTCTCTGGACTCTCATCATCATCATCTGAGGAGCAATGATTCAGTTGTGAGGTTTGGGTCAGGGAGACCCTTGTTTGCGCCTTGTTTGTCCTCCCTGCACAGAAGTACCTCTCCATTTCACGTCTTGGAGGGTTTCCCAGGAACTCTCTGCCAGGGAACATTTCTCACCACGTTAAAGAGCTAATTAAATGGACTGACTGTTTGCTTTACAAGCAACTCATCTCTGTGACACAAGAGAGACACTTAGCTAAACTCAAATGACTAGGGAGTAAAGCTGTAGTGCATTCTCTGTAAGACATAGATTCTGTGATACCTGCCTTGTATACATGCAGTAGAATCCATGCTCCTTGTGAGATTCCTCCCCAAGCTATTTGGGACCAGTAGTGGTGTTGTGGCGAGGCTCCTGGCTCACAGCAGCACAGGCACTGAGAGAAACAGGTCTCTGCCAGCTCTCTGGTGCCTGGGTGCTCACTGAACATGAGAACATGCTGGGGGTGAGAGAGAGCTGGGGAGAAACGCTCTCTCTTCTGCTCCAGAGCTGCATTTAAGCTCAGACAATGCCTTTGCTGCTTGCCTGTACTGAGTCTCAGTTATGCCTGTGCCTTGCTGATACTCACGCTGGTTTGACTTTCTGGCTTGTCCTTAGTCTTGCATTGTCAAGTTGGACTTGACTAGTGATCTTGACTTTTCACTGGTCACTGTGGCTGAACCCGCTCTGCTTTTTTTTGTTTGGGTACATTGAAGCCAAGGAGCTCTGGAAGAGAACAGTGTCCAGAAGTTGTCTGGAAAGAGGATTTCAGAAGGCCATTGAAGGAGTCCTTACTCTTTGACATGGGCAGCTCTCCTGCAGTGTACAAGCAAGAAGGTCTGTTCAAGCAAAAGTAGAGTGAGCAAAGGAAAAATGGAGAATCTCAAGGAAATCAGCACAATCTGATAACTTGATCACAGGGAATGGTGGACACTTGGAACTTTAGTCAGGATGTAAAGAAATATAAAATATTAGAATTAGGAAAGTAGATGTCAGTATGAGTAATGCTGTCATGGACTGCTAAAGACATCAGCTCTGAGGGATGAGGTACTAGCAGAAGCTCTCTCTCCCTCTCAGAAAAGTGAAGCAGCTGAGTAACCCAGGATTTTAAACACTTGGTGTGTATTCTAACTCTTTTTCTGTTAGAAGTAGGGCCCCTAATGGGATACAGTGATTTTTGACAACAAGAATAGATAATGACTGCTTCAGTGTCATCTTCAAAATATTCCAGTGCAGTGGCTAAAGAAGGAGCAGCAATGAAGAACTTCCTCCTCTGTACGAAGCAGCTGTACTGCCAAGGAGGATATATATTCCCTTCCCTGGACTGCAATATGCAGTTTCATTCTCAAATCCATGGGGGAGAAAAAAATCTGTCAAGGACTGCTACACTTAAAGTCTCCACCTACCTGCAGGCTCCTCCGAAGTCAAAATCTGCTGAAAGCTGGGAAGCATCTTTGAGGAATTGTGACTATATGCTTGCCCTGTTCTTATAACTATTTTTTAAGAGACAGGATATTGGATTAGGTTAAACCCTTGGTCTAATGTGGAAGTTTAATTATGCTGAGACAAGCTCTTCAACCTTTGTGCTATAGATAAAAGCAGCTGATGTAAAGAACGAGGAGTACCTGGCTAACACTGGTGAACTGGCAGATTGTTTCTGATTCTCACAAGGCAATTGTGAAAAATATGTAGCTGTCTAAGACTTTTAAAGAGGTACATCTAAAACTTTTAGATGAACCTCTTTTCCTGGAACACAGTCCAAAGTTACAGGAAGCATACATTCTTCCCATAGCCTAATTTCTGTGAGAAAACAAATAATTTTTTATTATCTTTGGGTCAATCTTGTAAAGTTCAATAACAAAAACATTTAACTCATTAAAATTTACAGAGATGCCACTGAAGCAACATTGCTTTCCCTCTTTAAATATTTTGATTAGTTGGATATTAAATGAACAGTCTTGAAAAGATTTCCTTGAATTCACATTTAATTTGAAATTATTTGGTTTTAAAACAAAAATAAATATAACTCGAATATTTAAAAATCTGTTTTGAATTTAAAGGCTTTGTGATTTCTGATGCAGTATGATGTCTTTTTATACCATGTGAAGAAAATCATCTGTTTCTCTAAAACTCGTAAGTAACCAAGCTGATTCCTAAAAAAGTCATTTATTTTTTCACTCCAGATCACGAGGGAGTGGTTTCCCTGCTGGCACAAACAGAGACCATGTACACAGGGAACTATCTAGTATCACCTCAGCTGCTCTGATCTCAGGGCATCAGGGTCTCACACTGTCTCAGTTTCAAGATTTGATTTATGTGCCTTATGGCACCTAGTTCTCAGAGTATCATAAAAAAACTGCCCAACATGAAAATTGCTGAGTTCCCACTCTCTAAAATGAACTGTCTTGTGGTGAAATTCTCTACCAGCTGCTTGTACTCATCACTCACTGACCGTTCTCATCACCCAGCTCACAAGTGAGAAGCCCTCTGCAATCTCCTGACCATTCCCCCACGTGTGCACCACTGACTCCCCAGCTGCCTGCTGCCAGATGTGTGTACCCACAACCCACTGGCAGGAGCTGATGGTCCCCACACTCAGCTGGGTTTTCCCATGAAAATAACGCTTCTCCAAGACCCCCTGAACCATGTCTTGATGTGCTCGCCCCCAGTGGTTTTGGATTCTCCCTGCTCTCTGCTGCTCTTTGAATTTGAGTCTTGCTCTGAGCTGACGTTAGCTGGTTTCTGTTTTCCACATCCAGCTACTGTGCTGGCTGGCATTTTGCAAGTGCCTTGACTAGACAGTTAGATATGAGGTCTTCTCATTAACGCGTCCGCTGTAATTGGAAGAAGGCCAAAGGCTGGGAAAGGCAAGTTTCCAGCACTGCCTTTGATTTAAGGGCAGCACTAATAGTTAAGGTTAAGTGAGTACAAGTGCTAGTGACTGGGAGTGAGCACAGAGGGACAGAAGGTGATGCATGGTGAGCAGTGGGGAAGAAGGAGTGACTGAAGTGACTGAAAATCCACTTAGGAAACATCCTTAGCTGAGTAACTTCAGCACAAGGTTGCAATGGTACATCCTCTTAACACTTGCTGTGCTGCCTTGCTTTTCAATGCTTTTCAGCTACATTGACTCGCTCCTAAGAAAAGCTACTGCTACAAATCCCATGGGAACTCCCTTTCTGACTCCCCCGGATCTGGGACAAGCTCTCTCTCTTGCTATTTCATGCAGGGATCATACAAGTGCCCAGGAGATGGACAGATCATCAACAGCCTTGCCTTCTTTTCCTTGACAAAGAAAGTTTGCAGCAATTTCTTCTCTTTTGCTAATAAAGTATGTAACCTCTAGCTCCTGATTGTTTTGGAAGAGCAGAGAACAGAGGATGTACCTAATCCAAAACTGAGCAGTGAATATTAGTGCTTTTGAGTAGAAGTACAGAAGTTAACGAGGACAACAAAGTTCAGAGGCTGTCGCAGTGAGTTCATTCCTTGGCTGAAACTAAGTATGAGAGAAGATGAAACTCAGTTCTGGAGAGAGCACTTTGGAGCTGGTGGAAAACAGGTCATGTTACTAAGTCCCAGGCAAATCTGGATTCCTGAGGCAGGAGTTATAGTGGGTATGGGTGTTTGAATCCTTGGCGTGCTCCCAGCACTGGAAGCTTCAGCTACTGCAATGCAGCAGTGTGAACATCCAAGGGACTGAGATGTGGCAGTGAGAATTCCTGTAGTGAAATAGTCCCTTTAAGGTAATGCAAAAAGCAGATCATACCTTGCTCCAAGAAACTGCTCTGCAGATAAGGCAGAATGGGGACAGGACCACACACCACCAGGAGTTAGTGTGGGAGTATAATCCTTACTTCCAGATCTGAGCTGTAGTCTCTGCTCCAGGCCATTAAAGGAAGATAGGCATGCTCCTGTGAGGGTTTAAGTAGTGCCACAGATGAGATAGCAGAGGTCTTGTCAAGCACACAGAGACAGCAATTCAATGGATCTGGTGTCCTGATTGCCCCGACCTGGTCCTGTTGGCTTCTGCTCTGTATGCCAGGATTTCTGTGGAAGTCAGGATCTGAGTGACCAGTTACAGTGCACACCGAGGCTGTGCTCCATCATGGAGGAGGGATACAGAAAGGGTGTGCAGGAAATCATTTACACATACCCCAGTTTATGTGCTGCCACAGTTTGCCAGCCCCTAATCTAATGCTGAATTTATCTAGTGTTCCATTTACTTACCTATAGTAAACATGTACATTTATCCTCTCTGCATACTAACTAAATCTTGGGGCAAAGCTGTAGGCCTGAAAATTGAGAAGATTTGAGAAGGTTATAAACCCCTTTCTCAGCAACTATTCTCAGTTATTCCCTAATCACTAGTCTAGTGACAGCACTATAAGGAAAGAAAATGTGTGAGTGTAAAGACAATCCAATAAATTCCTCTTCTCTGAGGCTGTGAAGTCTGTCTCAAGACATTTATTGTCGGATTTTCTGTTCTTAAATGCTTCTTTTCAGACCCATGACCCAGGCAAGAAATTGTCTGCTTTAGGGACTGCCCAGATATAACTGGTATGCTGATGCTTGCATGACAAGCTATAGAGAAGGGTGAGATTTACCTTTAATCTAAGCAATATATGTCTACATAAGCTCTTCCCTCGTGTGCAGCCTACCAGGCAGTAGCCCTTGCCTCCTAATTGCAAGAAAATTATCTATCAATAAAATGGTGACCAGATTTATCTCTGAAGTAAATACATGTTCAAATCACAAAGACAATGAAGCTAAGGCAAATGAGGGAGATTTGCAAAGCAACAGCTTTGTGGACAGCATGGAAATTTCTTCCAGTATCCCATAAGACCCCAGAATAAAGGGAAAAGCCAGAAAAAAGAGCTGAACAGTATCCAGCCTAAAGTGAACCAGCCTTGCAAATGCTCTGGCTTCTCTCTTGGTAAGAAAAGGTTCCTCTCCTCGAGCAAAGAGTTTATTTTTCTTTACCATTATCTAAGTAGGATTACATATGGGAAAATAGCAGTTTCCCCATGCCATTTTCCTCAAACCTTAAAAGAAGATGAAAATTTAGAAGCATGGATGTGAAATCCAGCCTAATCCAACCTGAGCATTGGTCCTTACCTGCTACTGTCCCCTGCATAATTCCAACATAAGGATGATACCCAGCCATCCTGTCTCTGCTAGCAAGCTGAAAACAGTCCCCTGAGCCACTAAAGAACAGCAACAGAATCTGTCTCAGAGCTTGGCAAAATGAGTAGCCATGCCAAAACCTGGAAACACAGGAAACAGGACCTGGGTCCATACAGACATTATTGCCCTTGCTTTCCCTAACATGAGGTAAGAAGGGAATGAGTGGAAAGGAAAATGAGCAGTCAAGGTCAGGACTTGCAATTCTCTGTCTAACTCTGGAAGAACAGTGATATATCTAATGATTAAGGAGACCTGAAGTCAGGATTACTAAAGTATTGTTTCCAGCCTGCTGGGTGACCCACGTTTCAGCTCAAGATTTTGCTTTGTGTCCAAACTGCTTATCAGCAAGATTTCCACTCATTGCACCAAACAGATTTGTGGTGGTGGGTAGCAAGCTACCCTCTTGAGGTGCCACCATTCCTTTTGCCAGTGCCACTTGGCAGCCCCCACACACCACATGCCATAAACTCATCTCTCTCCTGTCACAGAAAGAAAGGAAAGGACAGGGGCATCCTGTTACAGCCAGGTCTCTGCCAGCCCTATCCAATTCCTGACATGCCCTTGTGTAGCCAGGAACCAGTGGGAGGGTGGCAGGCTGCTCAGGGATAGGGCAGAATGGGTGCCTATCATGGCTCCCACTTAGTCCCCAGATTTCCATTATGGAGCAGTACAGAAGAGACCAATCAGTTCACCGGTTCCTAGGACAGCCCAGCAACAGTAAACTCAAACAGAAATGGGCGATGGATACCTCCAAAGACATGCAGAGAATCACCAGGAGGTCCAGCTTCCCTCTGCCCTCACCTCCTCCAGTGCTGGGAATAGAAGCCACCCAACTTGCCTGCTGAAGTCCCCTCCTACCCTGCTACCAGCAGTACCCAGACAGCAGCTGCTCTTTGTGCAAGTGTTCTCCTATGTTTGCAGCTGAGGGAAAAAAAGCCCTGATGGGATAAAGGCACTGCAGCCTTCTCTGAAGTACTCTGAGCAGTATGGGTGTGAGAGAGGAGAACCCGAGGACATGAGTGCATGCTGCTTCTTGCCATGGATCAGTGGTGCAAGGAGGTAAACTGATCCAAATGAGTGGCACCTCCCCCAGATGAGTGAAAGGAGCCACCGAGTTGTACAATGAGTGCCCTGTGTTGCTTCTTGAGAATATAAACTCTCCCAGGGTCTGGTATCAAGGGATGCTTCTTTTCCACCAGGATGACCCCAGAAAGGTGAAAATGTGGATGGGCAAATGATACAGAAACAGGGCTGAAGGAGTGAGAAAGATTGAACAAAATACAAGAAAGGGAGAGAAAATAAACTGTACCACAGAAGGAAAATCCCTGAAAGTTCCTCATGGCTGAAGGAGGACAAGTGTCCCTGGTAACTTCTTTTCTTCAGGGTAAGGGATGTTAGTCCACAGCAGCATGAGCACTGTAATTTTACCAAAGCCTCATATCCAATGGAGCGGCTCTCACCACCCACCTGGGATAATCTGTATCTTTGAGGGTAGCACAGCTATTCCTATCATGTCTCCATGATACATGTGTGCCTGTATGCAACAGTGCTGAGTCCTGGACTCAGACAGGCATGTATCTGTAGTTCAATCCATCATGTGTGTTGTGAAATTCCTGCACTTAATCTGTATTGTCCAGTTCAAAGGCATGGAGGTCTACCATTTGCTCATCTTGCTCACTTCCAGGGGTTTGGACAGGTAAACAAATCCACACGTCAGGGAATTGACCTGTAGGCAACAAAGGGCTTATCATATCATAAAGGTATGAACAATTTAATGTGTTTTGGTTTCTTCCAAGAGGGCTGAGCAGCTAAAAGGCATGAAGCAACTGCGGAAAGGGGTGCAGGGTAAAGCAGAGAGAGGCTTTGCTGAAGGAATTGTCTGGAGTTAAGCCTGCCCCTGGGGAAGACAATCATGAGTGAGCTCTGCATTTGGCAATGTCTGCGAGATATACTGTCCTAAAGAGGAAGATAAAGTAATATCTCAAAGTAAATGTCAGCTGCGACAACTGTTAGCGACAGGACAAGGGGATGTGAAAGCTGCCACTTTTTCTCTACCTGAATTTGGAAAGAGCAGATTCAGCACATGTGAACCAATGTCCAGACGTTTCTTTTCCTGCTCTGCTTCCATCTCCTACTCTGCCAGTGCAAGGGAAGACAACCAGCTGAGTGAGGCACTGGGCAGCAATGGGGTCAAGGACAGAGGACTGTTCAAGCAGCACTTTAAAGACATCTGCACAACCTCTAATCGTGGTAACATGACTCTTTGCTTGAAGCCAGCTCTGTATATCTAGATGTTAGATAAACACACTTAAAAAAACTAGTGTTTTACCACTTAAGATAAATTTTCTCCTAAGCACCTCACTTAAATAAATCTGTTCAGTCATGAATCATTTTTCCTGCTATCCCCTAAGAAATATGTCAGCAAAGTACAGGTGGAAGCTGCACTCTGAGTTAGCACACAGAAGGTGGCTACCAGGGAAGCTGGAGCCTTGTGTGAGTCTACCCTGAGACACAGGCACCAGCCAGAGACACAAGTCCTTGGTGGGGGGCAGCTTGTAAACAGCAAAGAGGGTTAGAAGTGCAATTAGTCTGTGTGACAACCGTGACTGCCTTCTGTCACCACCGTGGGCCAGGCCAAATCCCCTTTCCTCCCTCTCTTGCACAAAGGAGAGCCAAGGCACAGGGCTTATAAACATGCCCAGCTGCCTGTCAGCCCAGGGGAAAGAAAACAAATGCACCACAGCAACAGGCAGACCTGTATATGGGCAAGCCCAGAGTATTGGCTGGTGTGCCTGGCTGTCAGACCTCAGAGCATCCTAAGTACGGAAGTCTGGGATACTGGCTGATACCAGCCATTAGGGGATTTAGTAGTGGTCACTTTCTTCTTGTGCTCAGCAGAAACACAGATAGCACAGCACAGCACAAGGGGAACTAAAATTACAGTATGGGTAGGTACGGTGCAACCCAAGCTATGGGATGTGACAAACACCGAGGCGGTTCCTTTGATCTCACTGTCTAAGGTGTTTCCCTCTGGTTGCTGCATCTCCACCCAGGGATGCAGGATAGAGGTAAAAAAAGGCTAAAAGCTGAAATTCCAGGTATCTTGTGCTCCAGTCACTTTTAATTCTGCAACTCTTTGGCATGACAATGGCATTTTATGACTTCTCATGGCTTCTCAGCTACAGGCAGCTCGAGAAGACATTAGCTGGGTTGCAGTTATCACCAATATGCCCCTACAGGAGTAAGAATGAAAGGTAACAAATTTCACCATTTTTATTCCCTAGCTACTTTCTCTTTCCATTCCTGTGCTCAGAAGAAGAATTGCTCAGAACAGGGCCATATTTTATGGTTTTCAACAAAGCTCTGGCCAGCTTTGTCTTTGAAGTGAAAGTCAAAACTCAAGACCAAGTAGTGTGGGAGGAGTCAGGCTCACACATCATGCAGTCCTGCATCTGCCCTATCATATTCCCTGGCCTGAGATGCTTTCCCCCACTCATTTTTTGGCAACTGGTGCTCAGTCCTTTTGCAGTATCAAGACCTGACATTTGCGTGCAGAGAGGGAAGTGTCACACAGGGTGGTCAGCATGTGGTCTTGTTCAGAGAATGCTGGGGAATACCACCCTTCCTAAGAAACTGATTCAGTCACAGTAATGATACTTAAGGGGGGTTAAGTGGGAAGGGATGGAAGTAACATAGCATTGGAGTTGACAAGGCAGAAGGAAAGTTATATGCAAGCTTCTAGAAATTACTCCAGAAGCCTAACTGCTGAATTTCTGAAGGCTGGGCCTCTACTCTGCCTTTAGTCATTGCTCCAGTGTCCAATATAGTGACTTTCATTATTCTTCCTGTAGAAAGAGGAGATGACGTTGACTCCACTATGCAATTTGGTCCTACTCTGCCTTTTATGTCCTGAGTCCAGGCAGCATCACAACACAGTCTCTATGTTGGGGACACTGCTGACCTATGGTTAGCCCAAATAATTTGCCTATAGGCTCTCTTTAACATTCAGTATTTTAATTCTTTATCTGGGGCACTGTTTAACCATTATCACGACTTGGGTCATCACTTTCAAATCCACCTGAATTTTCACATCTCTGTCTAGCAAACAGCTTTCACTTTCACTTCTTCCTAACAACAGTTCCTAACTGGGAGAAGAGTTCCAATCAAACTATCTGTTCAGTTTACAGGTCCAGGCTCAACCCATTGCCCTTCCCCCTGGAGTACCTAAGTGCTGGCCCGTACTTTCTCTACATCCTGCAGTCTCTGATCTGCACCGCATTCCCCGGGCTGCTGCTGAGTGTAATTATTGAGGAGCCATGTGGACTCTGCAGTGCAGAAGTGAAAACAGAATCCATAGTGAGGTGCATGAGTGGATCCAGAAATATAGACCATACATCCCACCAAAAGCCATGAGATCCATGCTCCCAGCCTGTGCATGTGGTGTGCTGCAGGCATCAGGGCACCAAGGCCTGGATTCACACCTCTTGGACCTGCAGCCAGAACTCACATAGTGTGGTGAGCTCAGTAATTACCCGATTTATCTCTTCATTCCATCCCAGAGAGGAGTGAAGTACCGCATTTCTCCCTCCCTTTCAGAGCCACCTGATGCCCCTTTGGGGATGACACCAGATCCACCCCATCCCTCGTGCCTACATTAGCTGAAATGTTGCCCTTTACGGTGCTGGGCACCTGGCCAGCCCTCCTGCAGCCAGAGGCTGCGCGTGCAAAGGGCTGGCGTGTTTGCACACAGCTCCGTTCCATTCAGCCTCTCCCAACAGCTGCTCCGGGGATGATGGGAGCAAACAGATCCTTTCCCAGACCCCCTGGGGATAGTCTTTGACAGGTCTGTTTATTCATTGATTTAAGAAATCCAGCTGCAGTTATGAAGAAGCTACTGAGAAAAGGAGCCCGGGCTGGGGCCTTGGCTCAAGGCAGGGCTTTTTGCCACTGTGCTCAAATCTGTGCTTGCTTCTTTGCAGCCCTGTCCCCACCACCATCACATGCATGATGCAGTCACAATGCTGGTTTCATCACTTCACTCTGCATCTCTAAACTTTCTGGCAGCAGAAACCCCTTCTACCAAAGTCTCAAGGCTCTGTGACAAATGAGACAGAGAAACAATCCTGGTCATTGCCACTTCTCACTACCATTAGCCTCTGCCACATCATCTTTGTCAGGCAGCACCGAATCCCTGATCTGCATTGGCATAATTGGCTCCTGCAAAAAAACAGCCTCAGTCCTGATGGCATTGGGCAGCTTGATCTGTTTCCCCAAAGATGTCTGTGTTCCATCAGTTCAGGTTTACTTTAATTTGGAATAAACCCTAAAATCTTGCTAACCCTTTCTTGTCAAGCCAGTTTTGCATTTATTGCCCAGCTTTGCTGAGACCATGCTGAGCAATTCCAAAAGAGAGACATTTGGGAGCCCTAAACATCCTTAGCTACAATGCAGAGTGTCTTCAAAATAAAAAATGTTGGGGAATCACAGCCAGGTTGATACCAGACAGGATGTATGAAGATTGCCTACACCAATCTCCTTCTCAAAAAAGAGATAGCCAGAGAAAGTTTACCAGAGTCTTGTCCAATCATCTTTTGAACATCTCCAAAGCCATAGACACACAACCAGTGTCACAAAGCTTGGCCACCATCACCACAAAGCCATTTTTGTTATGTTTAAATGCATCCCCTCTCACAATTTATACTTGTGCCTGGAAGTGTAAAGAGGTATAAGATCCACCCTGACTCTTCTCCTCTCCAGGCTGAACATTCCCCATTCTCTCAGCCTCTGCTCGTATGATGGTTTCTTTCCGTAGGCAAGAACCTCACTACTGGAGTGTTTGGCTTCAACCTCTCATGGTCACTCTTGGATCGTTCTCAAATTGAAACAGGTCATTAGCAGGTGGCATTTTCTTCTCAGTATTCAATACCATAATCAAATCACCATCCAGTCTTTCTACTTTAGATAGTTTAGCTCGTTACTTTCTTTAAGGCTTTCTTAAAGCCTTAAACCACAGTCCCACCATGGTTCTTTTCTGAGTTGCCTCCAGTTTTCCAGCTTGCCTGTAAATGTGATGCCATACCCAGGATTTCCCCATGAGGCATCAAATACTGATCACTCTCTCCTACTCTCTGCACTCATATTTAGGCCAGCAGGAATCTCGTTAGCTCTTTTTGCTGGAGATTTGACCACCCCTACTCTCTGCCCCTCTTTAGCCATGCAAGGAGCCCATTTGCCTTTTTTAACAGGACAACACAATAAGCACTCATGTAATCTTGTGTATCCTCTGTGACTTGGCAAGTTCTTAGGGGTCCTTTTGTAAGGATGACTTTTATTCCTATGTGCTCATACCAGATTATGTTTCTCCTGCCTGTAAGAAAACATATTTTGTTCAAATATACTCAACTTATCAAATTATCCAGATTTCTTTGAGTGGCCTATTCCTCTTGCTACCACCCCATTTATGTTTTTGTCATCTGTAGTGTTTTACCTGCAGTGGCTTTGTATTTTCCTTAAAATCATGGTTGGAAATGTTAATCAGTTTTCATTTAACAACTGTTCCCTTCAGAAACCAAACAAAATAACCAAAGAGCGTTCCAAGCAGATAATTATTTCTTCTCTCCATTGAAAGTTCTCAATCCACTTATTCTATATTTTATGGACTTTGCATAGTGCATCTTCTCAATCAATACAACATACCATAATTCTCTTTCTATCAATAGGCTCACACCTTACAAATACTCTGTACCATAATGCTATGAATTTACTTTATCAAACACAACTTTATTATAAAATTGAATGTCTCATTCCAAAAAGCCACATTCCTCTTCTGTAATTCTCTATTAGCAAGCATCTGTAACAAATTTTCCATTATTATTTCCTGGATAGTTGACAGCTACCTGGCCTTTAGATCCATTGCTCTTAAGGCTTCTTCACTTTAAATACAGGAACCGGGTTGGCACTTAAATATTCCTCTGCTATTCCTACAGTAACTAAAGAGTAATTAAAGCCTTTAATTAAATCTCAGCAGGCTGGAATTGAGCAGCATTTATTATGATTTCAAGTAATGAAAGATTCTAAGAGATGGAAGTAAGCAGAAGAAAATTGTATCCTGGACAGTGCGAGCATGATGCTGTTTGGTAAAGTAGGTTGGGGAGCTGTAAGGAAGACACAAGGCATAGGTGATGTAGGCAGCAGGAACAGCACAAAATAGTAGTACAGAGGCGATGTTGCTGAGACAGAAGAGAGCAAAAGGTGTTTACCAGGTGATGGGTAGAAGTAGTAGTAGAGAAGTTAAGTAATGTAAAATGCCAGTGAGTGAGAAGAAGCTGGAAAAAAAGAGCTGGAGGTTGGGGAACCATAGAAGAAAGAGTGTGTGCAGAAAAGGGTCTGAGATGAAAAAAAAGCTGAGATGATAGAAAGTATAGTGCTGGGACACTGAATTTTTAAAAGTTATTAAGCCCTTGAGAGTGGAAAATGAGCTGTGAATATTTCCAGCAAAAGACAAGGTTAAATGCAGGAAGGGGTTATTATCAACACCATAATCCCATGGATTGGAAAGAGGTAGAAAAGTAAGAAGGGCTACTAATCCCTAATTCTCTCTTTGCTACCCTTTTTCAGGATTAAAATGTGCACCTAGGGGGATATTGAGGATTAGGAGAAGTGTGTGTCTAGGGAAGGGTTAAAGAAGTGATAGGAAAGGGGAGAAGGAAGGTCTTCTAGAGGGATAACCAGGCCTCTAAAAGAGCATGAAGGACATTGTTTTAGGACCTGAAGGCAGTACAAGGGAAGACATGTGCTTGGGCTGGCGAGAGATAACCTCAACATCATAACCATTTCCCAGCCACCATCCACAGCCACATGGTGGGGTCTCCCCAGCCGCTCCACTCCCCCATCCCAAAGCCACCCTCCAAGGGTCCTGGTGCAGGCCTAGGCAGCATTCAGAGATGGCCCCTGCCCTGGACAGCTTGTCCTGAGATGGCTGCAAGTTCTGACATGCTCCCTGCTCTCTGACAGCAAGTGGGTCCCAACAGGCACTTATTAGGAGGGAAAAAGAGCCACATACAGAAACACAAAAGTGCATATTTTGCTCTATTTTGAGACAAGGCAGGTGCGGCAGCCTAAATAACTCCCTGGAGTTCCTGTGGCTAGGAAACAAGTAGATGCTTCACACACAGACAGTCGTTTCCAAAAGAAAGGAGACTCCAAATTGTGTTTCAAACTCCAAGGAAACACGAAGAGGTGGCACTGGGCAGCACTGAGTCATGGGGTGAGGACCATCAGCTGGGGAAGGAGCTTGACTCTGTGGCAGCACGGACAGTGCTGCAGAGAAGTTGCTCTCTGCGTCACCATGGCCTCTTCATGGCCAGGCCACCACAGTGCCCCGAACCCTGAAGCCCCTTGCAGGGTGAGACCCTCCTTCCCTCCTGCTGTGGAGAACAGGCTCTAGGACTTCACGGCAGCCTCCTCACTGCGCCCATCCTCCAGCCGCCAAGGGCAGTCGACGTAGCGCAGCACCCCGCTGACGGGGCCACGCTTGGCGGGATCCAGAGCCAGCAGGCTCCGCAGCATCCCAGCAGCCTCGGCTGTCAGGCGCTTCCAGTGCCGGGGCACGTCCTTTTCTAGGCCTGTCTCCTGCCACTGCATGAAGTCCTCAAAGAAAGGGTCCTCTGGCAGGCTCTGCTCCCAAGGGAAATAGCCAGTCAGCAGGCAGAAAAGCAGCACCCCGAAGGCCCAGGCATCCATGCTGGTGTCAATGGGCACCCCCTGGGCATCAGCAGTGTTGCTCAGCTCGGGGGCAGTGTAGGGGATTACCCCAGCCACCAGCTTGAGCTTGGTACCCTTGGGCCGCGTGAGCCCGAAGTCAGTGAGTTTGACGAGCCGGCAGTCGGGATCGAAAAGCAGCACGTTCTCAGGCTTGATGTCGCGGTACACCAGCCCCCGGCTGTGGATGAACTCCAGCGCGCTCACGAGCTGCTTGGCACACTGCTTTGCGGCCGGCTCGGGGATCCCATCCTGTGCAGGGAGAGAGATGGGCGGGATGGCACACATGGGGCATCTCGGCAGCCCTGCCAGCTGGGCTCTCAACACAGCTGCTTCAGTGCTGCAGACCCTAGATGGACCCACAGCTCACTGCCTTTACCTCCCTCCCTCTGACCCAGACAGCCTTCAGAGGGGCCAAATGCTAGGGCCCCAGTCCCCATGGCCTTGTAGCAACACTCACACGGGGTTTGATGATAGAGATGAGGTCTTTGTGCAGCGCTGGTTCATAGAGGAAACCATAGTACTGGCTGGACTCAATGGCAATTCCAAACATGCCGATGATGGCAGGGTGAGTGGCGAGGGACAGTGCTACACAGTACTCATACAGGAAGGTGTGCAGCTTGGTACTGGCTTTGGGTAGCAGCTTGAGAGCCATAGGAGTCCCTGGGGATGGGAAGAGTGGGTTAGACTCCTCTGAAAGTCACACCAAGGCAGGACAGAGCAGCCACAGATCTGGGCAGTCACAGCCACAGGGAGGTCTCTAGTCCAAGGTTTGTGTGGGTATACCTTGTGGACACCAGGTCTGGGAACAGGCACTGCCACTGGTGTGAGTTTTGAGCCAGACAGTGCATGCACAAGAGCCCTGGGTAGAGTAGGGACATTCAGGATATGCAGGCCCATCAGTCTGAGCTGGGACTACTGAGTAAGAGCAGTGTCAGAGCCCTCATATGGCCAACCCTTCATTCATTCACACCCTCTGTCCATGGGCCTTAGGGCACCACTTCAGCTCAGGCTTGGGGCTTCAGTCCCTGACTGAGCCCTGGGGTGGGACTGCTGTTTCCATCTGTATCACATCCATGCTGGTGCCTATCTGTGAACTCTTTCGATCCTGACTTGTGGATTAACTTCCCAGCTTGACCTCGGACCTGCCTCATCACTACAACCTCGCCTGATGTTCTGGGCTGCCCCTTGGCATCACCTTCTCCCTGGCTGGATGTAATTGGATGGTTCCTGGCTGGGGAGGTCTCCGTCCTGATGGCCTCCCTGGGGATCACCCCCACCAACTGGTGCCTGGCCCCAAGGTGCCACCAGCCCACCTTGAGCGGAGAGGAGACAAGGCACAGGAATTCACAGTCCGTTCCTTACCTCTCTGTCTGTGGGTCACCAGCATCACGTGGCCATACTTGCCCCTGCCCAGCTCCCGAATAACCTCATAGTGCTCAGCCACCTCGGTGCGCACCAGGCTCTGAGCGGTGATCTCCAGGAGCTCCTCTAGCTTGGTTGGTGCTGCTCTCCCTGCTGCTGCTGCTGCAGTCACAGCTGAGCTCTCGGCCATCACTGAGTGCTGCAGAAACACCACAGCCAGAGTCAGGAACATTGCAGCGTGCACAAAGAAAGCCAGATCGGACATGAGACACAACCATGCCATGGCAGGGCATATTTCTGACACCTGGAGCCTGAGCACTCCTGCTGCTGTGCTAGAGCTGAATCTTGCACTTTTATACAGCACATCTTGGGGCAAAGCCCCTCATCATAGAAGAGGTCTCTGGATTGAAGGGAGCCTCCTTCAGTGCTCTAATCCTTTTGCCTAATATTAGACAACAGGCAAAACATTAGCAGAGTCCCAGATTTTCAAGCATGACCCAGTCACCCCCCTTGCTCTCCTTAGCTTACTGCAGCAAGACCTTGTCTCTCTACTCAGAATCCCACCTCTACTGCTTACTGAAGAAAGTCCTTGAGGTAGCAGCCGAGACAGACCTGTCCCTTAGGCAGAGGCACAGCTAGCACATGACAAAAAGGCAGAGTGCCCTGAGGAAGGCAAAGGGAGCTAAGTACCTCACATGCCTGATGACATTTCTGGCCAAAAGTCACTCATCTGTGCAGCCAAGAAACTTATACAGGAAGTGAGCTAGAACATCAATGGCATTTTGAGCTGTAGCCAGATGCTTCAGACCCATTTCAGAGAAGTGTTTTTTCACTTTCCCAAGCCAGTTACAAGGCAGCATTTTTAAGGCCTCTCTGGCAGCACTCTCTCCCTGTCTACCTCCTTGCTCTGAACAAGGCACCTTGGGCCTGGGAGTCCCTCCTGGCTTTGGAGCAAGGTCACAGAACCAGAGTCACAGGATGGTCAAGGCCAGAAGGTACCTCTGGAGACCACTTACTGCAACCTCCTGCTCAGAGAAGGGTTAACTAGAGTATGTTGTCCTGTGCCCAGCCCAGTTTTAAATATCTACAAGGATGGAGACTCCACAGCTGCTGTGGGTAACCAGTTCCAGTGTTCAATCACCTCTGTGGTAAAAAGATTTTGCTTATGATTAAATAGAAGTTCTGTTTCAGGCCGACTGCCTCTTGTTCTGTCACTTGGTATTATCTGATGCTGTGATATGCCTGGCTGTGTGTTTTTGCAGGTATTCGTATGCATCAATCAGATCCCCTCAAGCCTTCTCTTCCTGAGGCTGATCAAGTCCCAGCTCTGTTAGTGTCTCCTCCTATGCGAGATATTCCAGTATCTTAACTGTCTCCACAGACTGGATTTTTTCCAGTATGTCCACTGTATATCTCTCTTCTGCAAAGGAACCCCACTGCTGCTAAACCCAGTCATTTGTCAAAGTAAAGAAATTTGGAAAAAAGAATTATTTAAACCTAGGAAATCTACAAAAGAGATGGGTTTGTACAGGATCCTGGGACAATTTGTGGGAAGGTTCCCCTTCTCTTCCCTTCCCTCTCTCCTAGACTGCATTTCTAAATCTTATCCAATTCAGAAGTGCCAAGTAAATGGCCCTACCTTCCTGCAAAGGCTTTGGCTTGGTGTGAGAATCAACAGCAGTCAAATTTAGCACAGTCAGTAGGGAGTACAACAATGAACAAGAATTTGCATGGGAGGGGATAAATGGAAGGCTGGGGAGAACTCACAGGGAAAGAGGGTCTGGGAAGTATTTTAGAGATTTTGCTTTGATGTCCTCCTGTTTGCTGCCCGGCCAACAGGGCTTGTGAAATTCCAGACAGCAAGAGCATCTCAGAACCCACAAATGGACCCACCCTGCCAAAAATATTTCCAAACTGGGGCTTCCACATTTAGATGTTATAGAGAGAAAAATTTAGGTGGAATATAAAGAAAACACCTAAAATGTAATAGACCTGGAAAAGGCATAGACCTCCCTTTGATATTAGATAAGCTAAAGCCACATTAAATAGTGGAGGGGAACAACAGGAGAGAAGTCTGCTTGTCATTTGAGGAACACATGAATATTTGTGGAAAAAATACCAAAACAGCTTTTCTGTAAGGCAGTGTTTCTTCTGTATCAAGTTCATGGTCATATACAAGTTCTTGTCAGAAAATTGTTCACAATCTTCTTAAATAACTGAAAATCTCAAACCTGAGTTGGGTAAAATTTCTTCCCTTGTATGCTGGCCACTTCTTACTTCTATTCAGCCCAAAGGTTAGAATCTTCCTGTTGCATCAACTCTAAATATTATTCAATAGTTATATACTTTTCAGGTATCTATTAATTAATATGTTTTATTTGCACTGAATTATTTATAACATGATTCATCCATTTTATTAGATTCATTACTTCTCTCCTATTTACTATGTGAAAACTTGCTTTTGTGAGTGGGAGGATATGCTTTTCTGTATATTCTTGGTTCTCAGTTCACTTTAGTGAGTCAAAACATTTCAGTCCATAAGCTTTTGCAATAAAAAAACCCAAAACAACCCAAATCCCAAAACTCTTCTATCCTTCCACTCCACAATTCAAGTCAACTGCAGTGTAGGTGGAACAGATCCGTACTTCCATCCATGGCCCCAGTGGCATGGGAGGGCAAATGGTGCCGGCTCAGAGTAGAGCACTAAAGTGAATGGGCCAGCTTGGAAGAACAGATCATCCAGAGGATATGGATAGAGTTTCTTGAGAGCCTGTGACCTGTGGGTCTGATCAGGGCTCCTTATGAAGGAAGCCCCAGCTGCGGTCACTCCAGAACAGTTTGCAGACTTTGGCCCTTGCTGCCCTTGAAGTCATTAATTATAAGACAAAGTGCATACTTGAGAAAATAGCCGACGTTGTCAGGTCTTTCTTTGAGATGCCACTGCGATTAGCTAGGAAGGTAGGTGAGGATCAAATTTGGGTCACTGCTGAGTAGAGTGTGCCTGGGTGATCTGCACCTACTTCTGATACCTTCTAAAGTGTCATTTTCCCTTTGCAGATTGACAAGCACTGAGGAGGAGGTCACCAGGGCCCTGGTCAGGATGCATTCACCATTCGGCTGTGCTGTATTGAAGGCAGCAGGCAGAGTCCTATTCAAAACTGTTCTTTCCTCCACTATTCTTTCTGTGCTTCATCCCTGCTAGAGATCTTGTCTCCAGCCTGCTGACTGTGAGAAACTGTAATTCCTCAAAAGAATCTCTAATTACAGCAGTAAAAAACTCACATCCTTTACGCCATCACGAGATATTTCTGCACCACCTGAGAAGCTGAGGCGGATCTAGCCTATGGAGATACAATGTCTTAGTCCAGGTAATGTTATTCTGGTTCTTCAAACAAAATGATTAATATATTTAGTGCAGAAAAGCACTTTATACTTGTCAAAAGCCAAAGATAGTGTGATCTCTGTATAACAGAGACAGTGCTATGATAACAGAATCACAGAGGGGTTTAGGTTGGAAGGGGCCTCTTGAGATCATCTAATCTGATTCCTCTGCTCACACAGCAGCAATTGAAGCAGGTTGTCTAGGAAGGTGTTCAGCCAGGTCTTCAATACCTCCACAGATGGAGACTCCCACCAATGATCATTGCTTGGAAGAGTCTGGCTCCCTTTTCTTCATTCCCTCTCATCAGATATTTATATATACCAATAAGATCCCCTCTGAGACTTCTCTTTTGCAAGCTGAAGAGTTTCAGCTGTTTCAGCCTCTTCTCATATCAAAGATACTCTATTAAAAAAGGCCTTGAGCATGTGGTGTGTGGGGTCCACTTTCTTGTCTGACCTTCTACAGAGCCTTAACACAAACCAAATAACAAACAGCATCTGGGGCATCTCTTACAAAAAGTCATTCAGGCTTGATCCAAAGACAATTGGTTAATTATAAATGCCAGTGTAAAAGTTCTTGCTGTTACACATTTATATCATACCCTAATCTGAATTTACCTAACCTGCTCATGAAGTTTCTCAGATAGAGAAAATAGGTTTTTAATACCCGTTAAATTTCTCAGGATTCTTGCAGGGTTTATATGCACTGTGGTCAGAGGTATGAGAACATATTTTCAAATTATTACGTTGACTAAAACTATCAGACCAAAGCTCAGGCTATGCATTTAACCGATGCTTTACTTAGGCTTCACAAAGCATCTGTCACACTGTGCTTCTGCAGTGCCTGCATCCGTTGGTTGAAAAACAGATGTGATGCTTCCAGAAGATGTGGTCATATTTTGAATTGAGAATAAGCACCTCTATGCTCTCTGATCAAGACAGGCCTCAGTCTTCTTATTGGTTCAATGCCTTCAAAAAAGCTTCTGTCTAATTGTCAAACCAAGCTCTCAGATTGTCCAGCCCGATTGCCCAGCTCTCAGATCTGTTTCATGTCTCTTTTCTAAAGCCTCATCATTTTTCTCTTCCTATCCCCCATATTAAAACCCTGACTGTCTTGGGAAGAATGCCTCCTGTCACACACTTAGCTAGAATTCATTCTGTGGCCTCAAGATCTCCTTTTGTGGGAACAACACACAGGCTGCACTACCTTATACATCCATTATGAGTCCAGAGTTTTTCCAAATTACTGGGGAATGTTGGGGAAAAAATTCATTTCCTCTTCATGTCCCTTTGTGGGTGCTGCCTACCTGGGTTCTACCCGAATATTTTTGCACCATGTTTAATAAAGCACATTTTGCTCAACTGGATTTAGTGTACCAAGTAATTCAGATCACTTCATTCAGTTGTCATAAGACTTCTGCTTAGGGGCTGTGTAAGGACCCCATCTGCAGGCCCTTCCCACCATCCTCTAAATTGATGGTTTGAAGCAGTTCTCATCCTGGTATTGGTTCATATAGCACCTGCCAGAAATGTCCCATTCACTGGTCGTTTCCTGAAAGTTATCTGAACAAATTCATCCTGGCATTGGTCTAAACCTAGAAGCCATACATTTTTAATTAATTTTTTAAAAGCCCAGTGTATGGTGGAAAATACCATATTTTATTGTTGTTCTCACCCTACACAATTAATTTTTTTTAATCCTGACTCTGTTATAATACTTTTACCTTTGTCAGTGATCTAGAAGAAAACACTGAAATCATCCAGAAAATGTTTCCAAATGGCAAAAAAGGGGTTTGGGTAGACAATGCATTGCTTCACAAAACTACTGCATGCACATACACACATACAAAAGTGTTTCAAATGACCAAAGAAGTCAGGATTTTAGTCTGGCATCGGATAGGTGACAGGAAAAAAAAAAAAAAGAAAAGTCATATTAATCAGACACATCTAGATTCTTCATGCTGCTTAATGGGCACTATGTAAATCAAGAAATGTAGATCTGGTACAGCCTCACTTCCTTTGCAGGCTTTAATACATTGAATGATATAGAATGGCAGTAGAAATAATCTACAGTGATACAGATACACACCTTAATGATACAGATACAAGTCTAAGAGCATAACAGTAGAAGGGTTACTGATGTTGCAGATTCCACTTTTGTATTCACTCTGCTG
Source organism: Falcunculus frontatus (assembly GCA_013398115.1). Classification (NCBI taxonomy): domain Eukaryota; kingdom Metazoa; phylum Chordata; class Aves; order Passeriformes; genus Falcunculus; species Falcunculus frontatus. The sequence goes on from VZRV01007585.1 coordinate 560,813, forward strand.
AAGAGAATGCCTGAAAATAATTAGACGCAGGAAACATCAGCAGTGAGAAGCAAACTAGCATTTTCCAGATGCTAAATTAAGAAAGTAAGCTTCACTGTAAACAAAAAAAAAATAGAGACAGCTGTTCAGCTTCACGTAGGCTGAGACGATTGTAACAAAAGAAGAGATCTGTTCTGAGGCGATGTGCCTCTTACAGTGAACTCCAGTTTCTGCAGAGGTTCCTACATACAGATGCCATGAGACAGTCTGAAATTTAATCTCTGAAAATCAGCTGAGTTAGGGAAGCTGTATTTCTGAAGAGCTGGCCACCTGTTAACAGCTTCTGCACTACAATTGAGAATATCACACACCAGTGGAATTTGTATTTTTATAATAAATTTATTTTCTCCATTTGTTCTGCTTTGTATTCTTCTTCATCTACCTTTTTACGATGTTTCTTGAAATGTTAAAAATATATTGATGTGAAGAAAGCCTGGGTAAATTTCCTGAACTCTTCTGGAGATCAGCTGATAGATCAACAGAACCAGTTACTGGATATTTTCCATCTTTTTAGTGATATCAGTGAGCCCACAGTTCAGCAAGCCAGCATTGGTGTCCCCAGTTTGACAGAAAAAGGACCAGAGAAAGTCACGACAATGACAACAGGGCTGAAAATTACAGGGGAAACTTCCAGGGGAGCTGTCTTTACAGATTATCAAACAGGTAGTGATGAAGTTACTCTATCATCTGTACATACTTTTCCGAGTACTGGAATTTCACTAAAAAGGGCTCTCCCAATTAGGTAGAAGCATTATAATAAAATCAGTAGGTGAAGCTGAAGTGAGGCCATTTCAGACCTCCGTTGTGGTGCAGATTTTGTGAAGAAGGATATTTGCCCCTAAAAATTTCACCAAACAGTATACGAGGCTATCCTTCCACCTCCATAACTTTCGGCTCAAGAATGGCACTTTTTTTTTTCCTAAAAGGTCCCCTCTGGTGCAAACCATCTTTAATATGGCAAGGGATAAGAACAGATTATCACAATGTTTTCGTCTGGCCTTATTGCAGGTAAATTTATGATCTTCTTTCTAAAACTGGTCAGCAGGTTTGTGCTTAATCTCGCTGCAGAGCATGGCATGACAGTCCCGGTAGCAGAACTGTGTATTGCTGTTCTGGAGCAGAGACACCCAGCAGCCTCGCCGGAGAGCCCCGTAAGCCTCTCCCCAGCACGCAGCACAACACACTCTGCACAGCAGCCTCCTCGGACACAAACCTGCAGCAATCTCACTGGGACCAAGCCTCATCACCCCTTTCTCCCAACCAACCCGCCAGTATCGCAGCACCATCCGACCAGACCCAAGTGGACGCAAAGCAACCTCCCAGGGCAAAGCCACCAACGAGCAGCTCTCCATCAACCCGCTGTGGGAAATGGGTGTGCTCCGCACTGCGCCGGCACACCACGCTCAAGCCTCCAAAACCAGTTTGACGGGGGGGGTGCCCTTTTATACGCCTCTCCAGTGTCTTTCATCCTGCCACCGCTGTAACTTCCCTTCCCGCTCTCCTTTCCAGCCTGTACTAAGCCTCTCACCTTCTCCAGCAGCGCAGGACAGCCAGCCAGCCGCGACTGCCTCGCTCCCCTCGCCGCAGCCGCCGGGCTCAGCCTGCACCAGCAGCCGCAGGGGGCTGCCAGGCGCTAAGCGTGACGCTCCGCCCCGTCCCCATGGCTCTGGGCTTGGGGGCACACTGCCTCCCCGCTGAAGGTGACCTTCGGGAGGGAAGAAAAAGGGGGAAAGGGGGGAGGAAAGGACTATCCATCTACCTTCTTAATGGAGGGGGATGTGTTTCAGGAGTCGGGGTGGGGTTGTTTCTTCTCTAGCCATAGCATTGTAAGCCCCCAGGGACCCATTGGCAGACCCACCTTGTTCAGCTCTTTGCTCCAGCTGAAGGAGAAAAGCAGCTCCGTGGGCTGGAACATGGTCCTTGCCCTGGGGCTGTGCCAAGTGAGAGTCCATTCCTGATGGCGGGGATCACAACAACCGTGGGCTGCCAGTGCTTATCCTTGGCTACCAAAGGTGCCCGTGCCAGTGAGCATCAGAGACCAGGCACAAACCACGACTGGTTCAATAATCCTTCTTGGGGGGGCCCAGTGGGTCAGGGTCCTCACACACACCGGTACTGCAGAGAACTATGGTGGAGCTGAAATTATTAATGATAACTACAATGACTTGCAAGCATCTCACCTATTCTCAGTACCTGCCCCCAGAGTATACTCGTGTGCCAAGGTCTTCCTTCTTCCACTTGAGCGTGGAGATGAAAACAGCTCCTGGGTGCACGGACACCATGCAGGTCCTAGATCTTGGCTCTTAAACACTGCTTTTTTTCTCTCGAGGAAGTGGATCAGTTTGTGTATCTGAAGCAGCAGTACATGCAGCTGTGACACGGGTGTGTCACAGCACTGGCCTCCCTGTTCCCTAGAGACAGAACCATGCTGGGCACTTGTAGTGATGAGCCTCAGCACTCCCTGGGGGCAGAGAATTGGGAGGAAGGCTGGGAGGGGTAAAAGGCAGTCTAAGAGAAGAGAGAAGAGCAGCCCCCGTAAACACAAATACTCTGGGTCTCCAGCACAGGCCTTAACCTTTCCACCTGATCTCAGAAGGGAAAATAATTGTGCCAAGGGCTTGTCACTCAGTGCTTTGCCCCACATAGGGGCAACAAGGTGAGATGCACTGGACCGCTGGCACAGGCCTGTGAAGAGCCGGTGTGCTGCCACTCAGAGATGGTGTAAATCAGAGGGCAAGAGGAATAGCACAGTCAGGCTCTCAGCTGTGCCTGTGCTTCTGTATAAGAGGTGGGAAGTGAGATTGTTTGCTGATGAGCTAAAGGTCTTGTGCCATTCAAGGCTGCTCCTTCACACCCATTCTGGAAGGTGTGACTGGGAACAGTCTTCAATGTGCAAAGTCCCTACAGGCAGAACTATTACAGTCAGGGGTGATGTGAGTGTACCAAAGAACCATATCCAACATCCAAGAAATCAGCACTGGGATAAATGGAGTAGTGTAGCCACTGCTCTCCAGGAACAGGGACCCTGTATAATCTGTAGTCTTCTGGTGAAGTGTGAGACTGCTGCCTCTACTTGAGAGACAAGTCAGAACTGAAGAATGTCCCCGGGGACTTGCTGTAATTTACAGTTACAACGTAATGCTGGGAAAGCAGCCCAGGTTCCCTGACTCCCCCAGTCTCTCTCTCCTTCTCTCCAATCACTATCTTAAACATGCTTCCAAATATAGGAACAAAATACAGTAGTCTTCCTTATTTTCCAGTTAATTTTTTGAGAGACAGAATCCCTACACCATCTGTTCCTATTGAGATGGGCACCTGCTGAGGGGTTTGGTTTAGAGAAGAGACCTCTTCCACAGCCTTACCTGGAGCGCACTGACAAGTAACAATTTCACTGAGGGCTTGCCCCTGATCTGCCATTCATCTGACACTACGTCTGCAGGGCTTGTCCTGCATTCCTCATTAACATGGAATATGTCACGTACCATGTATCACATGTGTGTTTGAGAATCCCTGACCTCCATTCCCTGAGCACTGGGCACAGGGCAGCTGTTGGAGGCCCTAGGGCTGCTGCACTGCTAATGAAGTCCACACTGGTGCATTTCAGGACCTCTGTAATTTAACACCTACACCTCTCTCACCAGTGCTGCACACGTTTTGTCCAGCTGGCAACCAACGTATTGGTCAAAGTCAACGCTTACAGAACATGGAAATATGATGTAACCAAAATTGCCTTAGTGTCTTGGAAAGTTTGGTCCCAGGCTATGGAGGAGGTAGAGCTAGGAAGGAGAGAGGGGTGTGGGAAAGGTGTTTTTTAAGGTCTTATTTTACTTCTCATGATCCTGCCCTGATTTTCTTAGCAATAAATTCAATTACTATCTCTAATTTGAGCCTATTTTGCCCCTGACAGTATTGGTGAGTGATCTCTCCTAGTCCTTATCTCAACCCATGAACCCTTCGTTATATTTTCTCTCCTCTGTCCAGCGGTGGAGGGGGAGTGATAGAGAGGTTTTGGTGGGTGTCTGACAGCCAGCCAGGGTCAACCCACTATAGTGACACTCACAAGCATTGGGGATGACCTATGTTATGTAACAAATACTGTGTGAAAATGCATCCCTTTCTTCTTGTGAATTATGGTTGGTTTAGCATGATGAATATCTTGTCTCTTGCGTATCTGGCTCAGAATAGGCAGCACACAGAAAAATAATAGAACATTAAAGTTTCCAAGAGCCAGGCATGGCAGCCAGTGTCATAAAGTCATAGCAGTGACAACTGCATGAGGAACAGCTGGACTAAAGTAGCTACAGTAAAGGGGCATAATCAAGAAGGGCTCTCCTTTTCATCCTTCTTTCTCTTCCCTTATCGCTCATCCTCAGCGTACGCACAGCAGGCTGTTTCACTCACTTCAGAACAGCAGCAGAACAGTGTTCTTCAAGCACAGCCATACACAGCCCTAAAGGATTATGTTTCATCTCCTAATAGAGAGTCCTCTATAGTCAGATGATGCCTGATGTATGGTTGCAAAGGAACACTGCTCCTCCAGAGAGAAATCCACCATCCTCCAGCAAGTACCCTAAGAGCCATGGAGGGAACTAGTTGTCCCAACACACTTTTAGCAGGACACTCGGTTTCTCAAGTGTGAACCCTTTTTCACAATATCCCTGGCTGATGACTCTGATGATTTCCACAGGAGTTGGGTGAGGAGGTCTGTACTCCTGTTTCAGAGTGACCCAGCCCCACAGGGCCCTTTAGTTCCCATTCTGTATTGTCAGAGGCACCAACAGCATCTAGGGGGATGGAAGATTTGATGCCATTTGAACCCAACAGAGCACTCTTTGGAGGTGTGGAGGCTTATCAGCAGGGGTATGTGTGAGAGAAAGTTGCTGAAATATGAACACCGAGCTCATTTACAAGGGCCTAAAACGGCACTGCTCTTTTAATGTCGTAGTCTATGGCAATGCTCAGTTTGTCTTTGTATTTTCAAATTGGCCAAAAGCATTTACTCAGAACATCTCTGATAACAGCTTTTCAGAGCACAGTCCCTTAGTTTCCAGCACTAAATTTTGCTCAGCCTTTTTCAGATCCAGTTTTGTGCCTGACACTGGGGTGGGAATCACTCTTTGACTTTCCACATTGCCTTTATGCTTCTTCTGTTAGTATTTCTGTGAGCTGACAACACTTTACTCCCCCCTAGCCTCAGCAGACAGGCAGGCAAGCCAATCTGCAGGGTACTACAAGGTGGGGCCCTGAGCTCTCCTTGGCACAGGCAGGGTGCCCAGAGGAGTCCACCAGCTGCACAGACCATTTGTGCTCTGAGGTCATTCAGTGCTACCCCATCACTGAGGAATCTGCTGGCCGCCTTCCTGACAATGCCATACAATGTCCCACCTCACTTTCCAGCTAACACAACAGTCATGCTGAGCCCGAGCCCTGCTCCCCAGAAGTGCTTCCCAGCTGTGTTCCCCGTCTTTGTCAAAACCCCTCACACCTGAAACCTCTGGTCACCCATTGAACACCGTATCTGCTTCAAAGCATTCTGCTCATCCCCACTTCAACCTACTCCCTCCACGTTGCTGTTAGGTGTATTGAGGGCAGAATGATTGCAAGGGGCAGTGCTAATCCACTGGAATCCATGAGCACTGATCCCAGTGCCTCAGAGCAGTGCTGGGGCAGTGCCCTTCCAACCCAGCACAGGGACAGGGATCCACAATCCCTGTATTTTTAACCTTTTCCATCTCTCCCAGCCTGTCCTCCAGGGCTTAAAACAATGTAAAATATCCAGTAACCATGGTGCACATCAGCCTTCTCCCTGAAACTTAATGACTTATTTGTGACCACAGGTCCAGCAAGGGACTGTTCAGGAGGCACCTCAGCTTGGAGGTCCCACCCTAGCCTGGTAAGATGGTGCCATTGCAGAAGGCTGAGTTGGCCGGAGCTCCAGATGGCTTGGTGACAGACACTGGGAAGGGAAGAATTGTAGTGAAAAAAGGCTGGACTTGCAGAAGAACGGGACTCAGGGCAGGGACAACATGTTTTACTGGGAAAGCTTTCTTCTGTCAGGGCAGAGAGGTAGACCAGCTGCTCCTAAGTATCAGGGATCCAGGAGACAAGGGAGAAAAGGCTGGCAGGACAAGGTCTCTCCAGCCAAGTCTTGTCCCAGTTTCCTACAAGGTGAGAGCAGGCAGGCCCAGGGATGGACTTGGGTTCACTGATCATCAGATGAGCTTGTGGTGGCAAAGCAGATCCAAAGTCTAGCTGAGAAGCTGGTTTGCAGGTCAGTGTCAGTCCTGGTGGCGGTGGTCAGTGCCAGTCATAGTCCAGTGATTACCAGGCAGGTATGAGGTCAAGCCAGGAAGTCTGTTCAGATGCCAGGGTTCAGACAAACAGTGAATATGGCTAGGCATAGCTGGGAAAGATAGACCACGATACAGCTCAGACAGGGACTAAAAGCCCAGGGCTGAGGTGAAATGGGTTTCCTGGTCCCATGGGAAGATGTTGCAGAGGGAGACCCAGGAGAGGCTGGTCAGGGCCATCAAAACCTATCAGTACCCTTGGAGCAAGGAAAAATGATGGCTCCTGCCTATGCCTCAATTCTTCAGCAACTTCTTGCCTGCCTCTAGTAATGGTCTGGAAGGCAAAAGATGCTCCCACTCCCTGAGGAAGGCGGATCCCTTCTGTGCTACCCTACCTCATTTTTACAGCTTCATCTGCTCAGAGAAGAAGGCCAGCACCCTGCAAAACGTCTTCCACCAATCAGCTCCTTGGGACCACTGCTGCTGGGACACTGTCTCCAGTGTTGCTGTCTGTCTAATGTCAAGGCATTGCACTTGTCTCTTCGGGGGCTGTCCAAAAAATTGTGAGGAAGGGAGGCAGGGAGTTCAGTCACTCCCCTAGGTCATCCATGAGGATGCTGAATAAAACTACTCCTAGGAGTAATACATGGGCTATGCTTGGAGGGAAAACTCACTGCTCTCTCCAGGTTCCTACGGAAGGGAAGTGAAGAGGGAGGGGCTAACTTCTTCTTCCCTGGTTACAGTGACAGGACAGTTCAAAATTGTGCCAGGGTAGGTTGAAACTGGGCATGAAGAAGCATTTCTCTACCAAGAGGGTTGTAAATCACTGTAACAGGTTCCTAGTGAGGTGGTCGATGCCCCAAAGCCTGTCAGTGTTTAAGAGGTATTTGGACAATGCCCTTAATAACATGCTTTGACTTTGACCTTGAAGTGGTTAGGCAGTTGGAGTGGATGATCCTTCTCTTCTTTCTCTTCCTCTTCCTCTTCTCTTCTCTTTTCTCTTCTCTTCTCTTCTCTTCTCTTCTCTTCTCTTCTCTTCTCTTCTCTTCTCTTCTCTTCTCTTCTCTTCTCTTCTCTTCTCTTCTCTTCTCTTCTCTTCTCTTCTCTTCTCTTCTCTTCTCTTCTCTTCTCTTCTCTTCTCTTCTCTTCTTTCTCTTCTCTTTTCTCTTTCTTTCTTCTCTACCCTGAGAAGTGTGCCATGCTCCCTTTTTGCTTCTAATCCTTTACTCACCTTTTATTCCAAAAAAGGACCTTTCCTCCAACCCTTTAATAACTTGCTGTGCTTATTGAAACCCTCACAGAAACCAGCATGGCAATGATGTGGGATTTCCCTTTACAGGAGCCACACTGAGTCTTTCTCACAAGACAATTGCCACATATTCATCAGTCTTACGCTTTATAATAGACATCTGTCTCTTACTATGGATGGAAGTCAGACTCACCAGTAATTTTTTACAGTGGATGGGTTATACCAGCAATCCATCAGTGCTCAGGCACAGAGATACTAATGACAGGTTATACAGCTCGGCCGGCAGTTTGCAGTTTCACATTTGAATTCCTTCAGGACTTTCAGGCAAATGTCATGCAGTCCAAGTGACTTATTAACATTCAAAGTATCTGTCTGGTCTTACTTCCAACTCAGTTGTTGCCTCTGACTGATCTACTACAATATTCACAGGAGTGAAATTGTCCCCACCAACCATTGCACTCCTCTGCTGGAAGGTAGAAGAAGCACCTGTATCACTGTCTGTATGTAGCTGTATATCTGACTTCCCAACAGACGTAAAAGAAAGCTTTAAAGATTCCTTAACTCCGTGGGATAAACATTTAAAGTCTGACATCTTGACAAATTCACATCTTGAGCTAAATACATCTTTGTCACTTCCCTAGGATTATGGCTGCTGGCGTGTCTCTTGCTACATGTGCAAGCTTACTGGGGGGAAGAGGTAAGAAATCAAGATTGGTTTGGAAAAATGTAACAGTGGAAATGGGACCCAAATGACACTAGGGGGTGATATTAAACTAAAGAAAAGTGCGTTAATTGTACAGATTCATTTAGCCAGTTTGAAATTCAGTTCCACAGAAGTGATCTGTTACATTCAAGACCTTCAAGACTTCATTTTTTGGAACAGGGGACCTTCCAGCTTTCTCTGCCACTGTGGTCCAATGATCAATCTCTGGTGTCACAAACTAAGCGAGTATCTTGGTACAGGAATGGCTGAGGACCTGGGATGAAGAACAGCAGGCAGATGTACAGATATACAGGCAGAATCAAAAGATAAAAAAATCTCCTTAACCTGGATGGACGCACATGGCCCAGGTAGGGATTTCAAGTTCAACATCCCTGCAACCACAATTCTTCTCCACAGAAACAAGGAGGCAGGACAGCTGTGGCTGACTTGAGGAGGACTGTGGTCTTTGCTAGCTTGGGCTGACCTCCTTACTATCCTACCCTGTAGGAGTTGTAGGATATGTTGATTGCTGTGGGCTCTGGAGATTTTTCAGGTTGCATAGCCCATCCAGGGAGCTGCCTTCTGAGGGATGATCTGTGGACATGACACAAGCTAGGTTACCCAGCTGTGCTTCATTCCTAGGAGAGCTCAGATACAGTTTAAGTCTTCCAAAGAGATACTTTAAGTGTTCCAAAGAAATTTCATCAGCCTCAGTGATCACATGGAAACAGGCTTCTCTCAAGGAAGGCTGAGAGCCTTCCATCATCAGAGAGCTGGAGAGAGCCACTGGTGTGGAGATGTTAGTAGGGATTGTTCCAGAGATGAAAGGAGTCCAAAAATAAAAGGGCTTTCAACCTTGGGTCATATCTTGTCCATCAATCCATAGTAACTACACCAACTACAACACAATTGCTTCAACTTGCAGCATATTTTGGCTCAAATTGTACTTATATCCCAAAGAAGATAAATTCAGAATTATTCCATCAAAGTTATGTGTAGTATGAAGAGAAGCTACACCTAGAATAACAAAAAAAACCCCCAACCCATAAAAACAAAAACAACCAACTGAAAAAAACCATTGCAAAATAGTAAGACCTGGAAGCCACTGTTAATTTCTTAAAGGATCTTGTTTCCTGGACAATTCTAAAGACATTTTTTCAAAAACTGGGGCGGGGGGAGGAGGGAGGAGCAAGAAGGGGAGCAGGAGGGCAGTGTTCTCTGACTTTCTAAAACTACGGATTTCAGTAATTTCTGGAGGAACCCAGAGCACCCAGAGTGAGTGTGTATCATTGCCCAACCATCTAGTTTCCTGAGTTATTGCTGCTCTCCACCCTTGTGTGCATTTAGTTCAGTACCCGCTCCCTTCTACTGTAAAACCTCATAGCACAACTGAGCTAGCAGAGATCACGGGCTTGCACTACAGGAAGCTGGTCTTCCCATGTGGGCACATCTGTGTAAGTTCATTTCAGGCATCCCTATCAGCATTAGCTGAGATGAAATTCGAAGGGATTTTTTGCATAGCCCTTGACTCAGATTTGTGACCATGGCCAGCTGTCAGTGACAAATCAGGACCTGAAGTAGATAATTTCCTTCACTAGGAAAGACACTGATCAAAGCCTCTTCCATAACAGCCACAAAGCCTCGTTAAAAGCCGAAACTCGGGGTTCCTGCACTATACTCTGCAATTTCTTCAGAGGAGGAAATGTCTGGGGTATTTGTGATGATCTGGCTGCACCATGAGAGTGGTGCCTGTGTAATGTTGTCCAGTGGCTCTCTGCCACAGCTTGGAAAGATGAACGCTCTCCAGCTAATGCGTTATTCTATTTCACTGATCTCATGTTTAAAGCATCATTTCCTTAGTCTTAGGCTCTCCCACAGGGTCAGTAAATTCCACATTCAAAGAAGATTTTAATTCCTTGGTGAGTGACAAGCTGGAATGGCGATTTGAGCCCTAATCCCTCTTTTGAGTGGTGAATGAAGCATCTCGTCATTAGTACATCAGCAGATGCTATCAGAGGTATCATGGGAATAGCGAACACCATCAATCTGAGCCAGCTGGAAAGCAATAAGGCTTGGAATGGTACCCTCTCCACCCCATCAGCCTGCAGGGATCTGCCAAGCCCTCCCCACCTCCCTCTTACTGGTATAGCGTGAACCAGTACAGACATCTTTCTTTTCCTTTCTCTTCCAGCTCTTTTCCTGCCTTCAGACTCACCATTCCCCAATTTACATGGGGGAAAGAAATAATTAATTGTTCCACTCTCTTTATTCTTGATTTACCTCCTGCTTTGAATTGTTTTCCTTGACTTTCTACTGAAATATCCTGACATGTTTCTCTTCATCCCCCTTTGCATGTACCACTTGGCATCAGCCCAGCAGAAAAAGTTCATTTGGAGAAGCAATAAAACCAGGGCTCATCAAGGGAAAGGGGTGGGTGGGAAAAATCCCAGATGGCAATTGTTCCCCAAGAAGCTTTTGTCTTACTGAGGAATAACTTCCATCATCTCCCCAGTTTTGCTGACTACTTCCTGGCATTATATTGGGTTGAGCAATTCCTGGGAATTTAGTTTTGAACTTTGGCATATGATCTACAAATCACCCAGCAACAGCCATGCAGCAACACAAGGCCACCTGTCTCCTACAGTGCCATTGCTCACAGTGTGATGGAGAAAGGCTTAGTGACAGCAAGAAGTGTTTATCTCCTCAAATCTCTTGGACAGCCAGCAATAGAAATGTCCCCTGCCTTGCCTCTCCAGTGCTGACTCACTGCCTCTCCTTTGAAGAAGATCTCCCTTTATCTCCCTCCACAGAGAGGCTCTACCTACACTTAGTACTGCTGAATTTTTGCTCGTCTCCAACTGAGGCACCTCTGCTAACATTATATAGCGTTCACTCGGGGCTGATTCCTGGCTCATTAAGTCAGGAAAGTGGAGCAGAGGCATGGGATACCTTTCAGGAAACACCATCACTGCCAGTGTTTTTCCCCACATCTGCATTTCCTGCCTTTCCTCTCCCTTTCGATTTTCTATTTTCTCTTCTATACCACCTTTCATTTGCCTATTTGATTTTTCAGCTGGCTGTCCTCACAGGGACTTATTCAACAGATTCTTGGTAAAGAAAATCAGCACAGGTAGGATGAGCATGGACTAGTGAAAGTGGTCTTCAGGGGTCAGTCTCAGATCTTCTTTTCTGTTGTTCACAGTGTCACTTTTGCTTCTCGCTGAAGTTCTGGAATGCTCTGTTTTTCTCACAATTCTGATTTTCATCAACCAACACCACTCTCTGCTCTCTTCAGTGCCTGCCTCACACATTTTCCCTTTCACAGCCAACTATGTGCTCTGTCTTCATCCCAGGGGGTAACTCTTCACTCTTTGTTCCAGCTTTATCAGACTCCTTTTGCCTCCTTCTTCCCAGGCCTACTGGAAAGTTCCTAAAACTGTACCATCTCTTCCTATTCTGTGGTCTCTGCTGCTCTGCACGGAGTCACTTGTCATAGGTAGCTGCTCGCAAATATTTAATCTGCAAAAAATGACGAATGTGCAAGAGTGAGATGTTATGCAGACAGATAATTAGGTCTGGGCCTCAGCAGTGTTTTGCAGAGGCAAAAAAGACAGAACTAAATGCCCTCTAGCTCTGTTGCCAGTCACTGCGGTACAAGCCCAGTCCCACTTTGCAATGAATAATGATTTCAAGCTGACATAATCTGCTAAGACTGTATAAGCAAAGCACCCATATGACAAGGCTATGCAGCTTTACCCCAGCTCAGGCTGTGAGCAGAACAAGTTCATGGTTGCTTGCAACAGCCTTGAGACCCAGTCAAGCACAACAGTGCTACTCTCTGCCATGGTGTTACACAGCAAAGGGACATCAGCAAAGTGTGGGCTGGAAATGAGGAGCTACAAATAATGTTGCTGCAGGACACTGTTACTCCCATTTTTCCGTCTTAGAGGGATTTTCATGATGTGATTTCACAGTTATATCAGCAAAGAAAGTTCCACCATTTTATTTATTTAGTTTTTCTTACACTGTTTGTTATACTCCTCTATAAAGAGAGAACATTCTTCTGGTTACCACATCTGAAAATACAGGTGTGATATACAACCTGTACACATCGGGAACACCCCTGAGCAGGAGGCCAGCTCTGCTTTACTTTGCCCTGTGGAGCCAGAAATTGGTTTCAACTGTAGTGGATAACACATATGAGTGAGCCTGTCCCTTTAATTTTCACCCAGGGTTTCTTTGTGTCTCAGAAAGAAAACTTCTGAGTGAAGTTGGAGCTAAACCAGCTGGGTGAGGAAAACAGGGGAAAGGTGGGACAATAACAAGCTCTCATCCTATTCAAACTATCCAACAGGATCAACTTACCTTGCACTGCTAACCTACCTTGAGCTGCTACCCTGCTGCTGTCCGACTGACAGGGAGAGCTTTCACAGCTCACTGCTCTCCAAAGCAACACCACAGAGCACTACAAACTACAGCTCTTGCAAATATATACAGCATGCAATCTTATCCCTTCCCCCTGCTTCTCTTCTTGCAAACACCCATGCCTGAAAATTACCTTCTGCTTTTTGCTCAGAGGAGTCAGAGGAAGCAAAAATGTTTTTTCTTTACTGTAGGACATAGGTTTTTTCCTTGGGGTTATCCACCCATCTAAAATATCTTAGAAACTTTCTTAATTTTCCAAGGATGTGGAAAAAAAAGAAAGAACTTTAACAAAATCTTCAACAATCTGTAAGCTCAACACCTGGAAGCAAAACTGAAGAACAGTTTATTAGTGCAGTTGGAATAACTTGCAATCCCCCTAACAAATAGCATTAGCATAGCTTTGCTGAGGTTCTGGGCAAACTACCAGCACAGATGCAAAATTTCCTCACCAGCTCTTAACATAGCAGTGGGAGAAAGGGAAGGAAAGGAAATGTATTGCCACAGGTGTCACCATCTGCTCCACTGATGGTCTGAAAGGGGAACTTTGTTTTGGAGCTTTATTAGCCCATTCCACTCCTCACTTTCTGAAATTCAGTATTCTGTTATTCACTGGGCTTTGATAAAATTCAGTGCCAAACATGAGAAACCAGAAAAGAAGTAAAATGTGCTGGAGGCCTCTGAAGGTATAAAGAGGAGGTAGGTACCAAATTCCCATTGCTCCTCCCATGGGAGCTCTGACTAAAACGCTCTCAGTGGGTCTACGTTTATTTTTTCTTATCTCAAATAAAATGAAACTAGATTTTTTTTGTGTCCCTGTGACAAAACAACCTACCTGAAAAACTGTGTCCTCAGTGCACCTTTCTAGAGCCTAAGCTACCATTCCTGGTCTGTGGTGAAACACACTGAAATCTCATTAGTTAGAGGTATGGAGTCCAGTTTGATCACAACCTTTGTAGGCAACTACAGTCCTAAATAGAAAACTTAGTATGCCTGTGAGTGTGGCAAAAATGAGTTACAATAAGGCATTCAGATGAGCTGGACCTGAATCTGCTGGTGCAGTCATCTCTATCACATCTTCCATCAATTCTCCGAATTCCATCAAGTTCGACTTCTGGTCAGGCTTCTAGCCCTGAAGCCTCACTAATCCAGCACAGCAATCATTCAGCTCCTTCCCTAGGGCCTGCTCTGAAGAAAAAAATAAGACAAAAAAGCCTTTTCAAGACCTAGCAGCAGAGTTCCTTGGAGTCAGAGGTTGCAGCTGAGGAAGGAGAACAGCTCCCCACAGCAGTGCAGCTGGCGCTGTGCAGAAGGACACATTTTTAAAGCACGTGCACAGTCTCTTATAATGCACCATAAAGCAAAGATGCCCTCCTGCCTGCAGGCCAGAAGATGGAGGGCATTTTTTAATACTGATCGAGTGCCCATTATTTTATGGGAATTTTGGCACTGCTATGTATGTATGCACTGGGGGGGTGATGGGAGGGAGAGTGTTTTTCTTTGTCTTTGCTGACTATGGCCTGTACACTGAAAGCCCATTCCTATCTAGGAGTCAAAGAAGCTGAGAAAAATTAACGAGCTAAAACAGTGACTGTCTGGTTTAGACGTGACAGTAAAGAAACACCCAACAATAAATGTGAACTTGACAGAGGGCAGTGCAGAAAAAGGAACAGAGCTGAAGAGGCATTTTGTGCACTAAAAATTGTTGCCATAAAGATTAAATTGAAACCCATAAAAGGGCTCCCATTCATCATGTCAAAAAATGTAATGAAATTAAGGAGTAGAAGTTAAGTCAGTGTAATATTAAACTGATTAAAGATAACAAATGCTACCAAAATGCTCATGCCAGTGATTGAGTTTTCTGAGTTTTTCATCTTAGATACCTTATTTCACAGAATCACAAAATCACTGGTAAGGTTGGAAGAGACCACAGTCGGTCATCTGGTCCAACCTCCTTGCTCGAGTGGAGTCATCCTAGAGCTCATTGCACAGGATTGCATCCAGGCAGTCCTGGAATACCTGCAGTGAGGGAGACTTCACTACCTCTCCAGGCAATCTGTTCCAGTGCTTGGTCACCTGAACAGTAAAGAAATTCTTCCTCATATTCAGGCAGAACTTCCTGTGCATTGGTTTCTGCCCATTGCTTCTTGTCCTGTTGCTTGGCATCACTGAGAAGAGCCTGGCTCTGTCCTCTTGACCCTTTCCCTTCAGATACTTACAGACATTGATGAGGTCCCCTCTCAGTCATCTCTTCTTAAGACTGAACAGGCCCAGCTTCCTCAGCATCTCCTTGTAAGAGAGATGCTTCTGTGCCCTCATCATCATTGTTGCCCTTCCACTGGACCAGCTGCAGGACCTCCATGTCTCTCTTGTCCTGAGGACTCCAGAACTGGACACAGCAGTCCCAATGTGGCCTCACCAGAACTGAGTAGAGAAAAAGGAAAACCTCCCTTTACCTGCTGGCAATGACCTTTTCTAATGCACCCAAATTTTTTTCCTATAAAAACATATATATAATAAAATGCAACACCTGTCCTATGGCAAGTGACTCTGAATTCTCCAAGGAAAATGAATTTTGGCAAAATACTCTTCAGTTTCACAGTCTTTCCCTATCTCAGGGAAAATTTGGCAACTCTTAGCCCTTTTCCCTAAGACATCTGTTCATTCACATAAAAACACAAGCTGGACAGGTTTGCCAACCAAGATATTACCTTCAGAGAAACCAGGACTCTTTTATTTAGAATCCCCATGAGAAAATAGTTGTAGAGGGTTTAATTTCGTCATCTCTCTCTGTTCTCATAGCAACCCTGATAAATTGGCCATGAATCCAAAGCTAGGAATTGATTTTACACCTTACAGATTACCTGAACCACAAACCTACATTGCTTCCTTCCAGGAAGATTTGTGCATTGTTATGTTCCCATTTCCTAGAGCTGGGCAGGCACAAACATAAGATGTGCTTGTGCCAGTGCACGGAGGCGTCTGCAGTTCTCTCATGGGAAACTGTTTCTGCTGCTGAGAACAGAACCATGCCAGGACTGGCTGGAAAAACAGAAGTCCCTCTGTCTGTGTCACTGGGAATCTGCATAGATCGAGCACAAGGACAGGAGCAGGGAAGGCATCATGGAACTTCTCACCTCCAGTGTGGAGAGACTATTTCTACCAGCATGACTCTTGGCAGCAATGCCCTGCAGACCTGAGGAGGCTTTCCCTGCACTGGCTGAACCCACTAAGAACTGAAGGCTCATCTCTACTGAAATCATTAAGCAAGACGATGGAAACACAATCTGCAGTGTCCAAACCCCAGAACAGCAACAGTCGCTGACCAAGGGCATGAACCAAAGAGCAGGGGAAGATTTTGCACTTTTGCCTCAGAGGTCTGCATGAAATCTTTTTGAAAGAGAGGAGATTTTCTTTGATATCAACTCAATGTGGTGCAGAGAAAACTATTTTCTCATGGGACTTACACAGTGCATTGCAGAAGGGAAGGAGTGATGTGATGGTTGAAGCACTGCTGGAGATTTGGGACCTGCGGTGGGACCCACATGGTGGGAAACTCTGAAGCTGAGACACTGTGGAGTTCAGACACACATGCAGCTACAGCTCCACCACAGACTAGTTAGGGCTGGCCTGGCACACAGCCCCAGCTAGGAAAGAGCCAGAGGGAATGTGACTTTCTGAGGGAGCTGTCAGGCATGGCTGGCAGCAGCAAACTCAAAAAGAAAAATGTTGGGGGGCAATGGAAACCATGGAGGGGCTGCGACATAAAAGGCAATATTCTGTGAGAGCTCCCTGGGCTCACTCATATTTCACTGAGGGGAAAATGGACAATATTCAGTACAATATTTTAGCCACGTCTATTCCCTCAGCATCACAGACACAGGCAAGACCTCACCATATGGTTATTGGGAATTACACGGGGAGGGCCCTAAGGAGCTGAAACACGGTAATGTTCCCCCAGTCACTAGGAATGGGCTGTGCCTTACCAATAACAATACCCAATTAAATCACAGCAGAGAGAAACCTGATGATAAAGGAAAGATCTGTGGAGGTGAGGAGGTAATATTGGAGGTTGGTTTAGATTCAGCTCTGAATTAGGTTCAGTAGGTAGGGCAACTGCCTGAAACCATGAGAGATTAAGGATTTGCATCAAGATGATGGTGAAATGATGTGATTTTCTCTAGTCTCTTCAATCATGGCTCCCAAACTTTTTCAGCTCCCCTCCAGTTCACATACATTTACTTCCATTGTCTTTCTCCTTCCTTTTTCCAGCTCTCATTTCATGAATTCTGAATAGGATATTCTGTTTCCAAGAAAATGTCCCAGCTTTCCAACCCAGAACTATATTTACATAAAAGCTGAAAATCTTGGAGCTGAGAATCTCACAGCTAAACAACTCTAAACAGAGCTTTAAAAAAGAATTTCTCAAGTATGGACAAAATTTCAATGATTTTTAATCATGTTGACATTGATATAAAAAAATTAAACTTTCAGGTGCCAGAAAATATGCCACATGAAATTCTAGTAATTTTACAATATACAAGACTAATGTTAAAAACCTTCTTTACATTTATAGCTTTCAGCATTTGAAAAGCCATTTCTAAGCCCCATCTTAGAAGGTAAGTGCAAATAAGTAGTGTTATTGCAGAAGAGTTTTACAAAATATTTTTATGGTTGTAAGAACATTTTAAGCAATGTAGTCTGTATTATTTTCTGATTTCCTACAACATTTGTTTTTGTTTATTAACATTGATTTAACCTAAAGATATTTATTCAGCCAGTTGATCATATCCTTTCTTCCTTCCTCAATATAAGGTTTATCTTGAGGATTGATATCTTCTCTTTTGCGATGCACAAACCCATGTGTCTGTCCAGGGTAAATTTTAACTTCATAATCAACTTTACAGTTTTGTTTAAGCTTCTGCTCCAGCAACGTGACCTGCAACACAAAACATTCTATGTTGGCTGAGTACAAAGGTAACATGTTCTACATTTACAGTCCCCAAATTGTCCTCATTTTTTACTTTTTCTGGAAGACAGACATAGTTTATCCTTGCCACTGTTTTCTTTTCTACTAATTTTATACCTAAATGCATTTCTGTTGCTGCACTTGCTTTGTTTAACTAGGTTTTTTTTCCCAGTAAAATATCAGCATGTGACTGTATAAAATGTAAAAAAAATTATATGGATTACTACATTAATACTTGTAAAGGTAAAAAAACCTAGGAACTGATGAAAATCGTCCATATTTTCAAACAGGAACAGAAAATATTTTTAGTGTCATGGTAAAACTTTTTGATTTGGGGATAAACAATATAAATTTGTGTAAAAGTACTGTAAGAGTTAGTGAAAGAGAAAGAAAAGTGCAAATTAGTTTTCTACTGTCTCCTCATTAAATATCAAGATACAAAATAAGCAGAAAAAGCAATTAAAAGACATCTGTGATGGGATGCTCACCTGCTCCAATGGGATGATATCATCCTTCTCACCAAAAATGAAGAAGGTAGGATGCAGCAAACTGTGTTTGTCTGCAAAACGCCTGATCACTCCTAAGGAAAAAGAAAACATACATGCAATGAGTTATGCTACCTAAAGTAAATAAAACACTAAAATCTATACAGTGAAACTTTAAGATATTTTCGTCAGTTTGTGATGATCAGTTTGTAATGGGATTTAACACACTTTGCTTAGAAGTCCTTTTTGTTGTGGAAAATCTGTGATGTCATTAAAAATGAAAAGACCAGTTCTGTGGGAAAAAATCAGGGAAGAATCGTTACACTTGTCCCATTTTTGTGGTTTGCTTTGAGCAAGTGCTTCTGACCACTGTCGGAGAAAGGGTTCTGTGAAAGATGGACACTTCGGAACTGCTCACCTCTGGCTTGGGAAGGCCATTTTTAAGACAACTGTAAATACTCATCATTCCACATACATGGTTACGATTTCAGTGCACATATATTTATACTGATACAATTTCATAGCAAATTGACATTGTAATTTTAACTATTCCAAAATATTTGAATTAAAGTTACGATAAAACTAACCAGCTGCCACCCTAGCTACTCTTTTCATTCCTGAGATTATTACAACAGAAAAGTTAAAAAATTAGCAAGTAACATCGTTAAATTGACTCAACTGATCAGCATATCAGTGCAGCAAAACAGTCCCAATAAGCTTTCTGGAAGAATACCTTAAATTTGCTTTTACCTCTAACTAATATAAATTGCTCTGGTTATGTGGAAGTACAGAAGTTTATAAGAAAAATATCAAAGTTAGCATAAATGTCTTGAGAATTAGAGTGTGAAGGGTTAAAACAGAGAGTTAAAAATAGTTCCTATTAGTAACGAGGGACCACTGTCTAAAAGATGTAAAAGATGTGCCCAGAAGCCCTTTTGTCATTGCCAGCCAAGAGGAACTTCAGCCACAGTGAGGCCATAGCATTTGGCACTATGTTCACAGATGTGATCCTGGTCATGCCACTCTTTATGCCATGCATAGATCTTGGTGGGTGCACTTAAGTGCAAAAAGGTAAGTGTACAAAATCAAATCACTTATCGATTATTTATAATAAAATCACCTTCTTCCACTAGATGCCACACTGAATTTTGTTATACTAATAGCCCTACAGAACTGCTTCCTGTGCTATTATTCTGCTCAGAATGGAGTAGGTATTTCAGGCTTACCATAGAGGGACACTCCACACTTTAAATGAGGATTTTTCAGCATCAGATGTTGCACTGCTGCTCCACCCCAGCAAAACCCAATGACGCCAATCTTCTTTGCACCACATTGGTCCTTTAGATACTTGAGGACGACATCAACTTCTCTGAGACATGCAAATGAAAGTGAATTAAGGCTCTAGCCCTGTTTCTCTGGCCTCCTTGGTGGCTGCTGCTCAGCGACTGGCTGGGCATCAGTCTGCTTCTGGGACAGAGTGACTGTCTTTGCACCGCTCCTGGTTTTTCTCTTTCCCTTACTTATTAAATTGTCTTTATCTCAACCTGTGAGTTTTCTTATTTTGTTTCTCTTATTCTCTCCCCTGTTCCTCTCACGGGAGCAAGTGAGTGTTGGTCCAGGTGATTGGCTGATGGCTGGGGTCAACCCACAACACTACTTTACTATTATTCATTTCTAAAATACTAGACAAATTCCAGGGGAGAAGACAAAGGAGGAAATCAGTCTTCCTAGATCATTGTTACTAGGACATGAGGTGATTTTATGAACAGCAGTCCAATTAATTTCACAAATAGCAATAGTTATCATATACACTAACGCAAATAAATTGTGAGACACACTGCCAGTCAAGAGCATCCTGTTATCACAAATGTGACATATGTAAGCTAAATCTCACAAGGATGACTAACATTTTATAAAATTGTGGGAGCAAGTTTAAAATTGCTTTTTCTAAATCTGCAGTAACTCTATGTAATCAAGCTATGTGTCAGATAAAAATGGGAAAAGTACAGAAAAGTGGGAAAGCAGTATGCTTTGAACTAGCCGTGATCTGATGGGGAGCAGAAGAAATGTTCCTCCATTACACAGTGTTTACTGACTGCATTTGCACCATATCTAAAATCCATGGAAGTTGTGCCTCCCTGAGGGATCGAAGTGGCAGGAGTGAGCTGCATTTTCTAGCCTTTGCTGGTTCTTTCCTTTTGAGTCATTCATTTCACTTCTACTGTCTGTACAGGCAAACACTGGGCACTTTTGTTCTTCAAATGTCTACTTTTGTCTGTAAAGAACCACTCACATAACCATGTGCTTGTCCCGTGAGCTGCATGAAATTTCTATTTGTGGACATCCAGCTATATTTGACCCACTAATAATTTAGGATCTAATTTTACATTTTTACTGAGGCAAAAATTCCTATGAAATACTGATGTCCCCCGGTGGACAAGGAACAATGTCTGTACTTGTCTATTTTGCCGGCCTCTCGTGTTTTCAGCCAGTCATCAAAAGATGCCCAGTCGTTAGAAGGTTTCCAAGCTTCTTGTCCCACAAAAAAATCTGGGCAGATGGCTCTGAAAGAAAAATAAAAATATTTTATGTCCTTGAAATAATACTGAAAAAAGATTAAAGGGAAGACCATATGTACTACACAACAAATGCATTTTGCCGAATACATAGTACTTAACCCACATCAAAGCATTACACCAGCAACCCCCAATAATTTTCTACATCTATTAAGAAGACATAGTATAATTTCCAGTTACATTTTGCCCTGTTAAAATGCTTAATTCGATAAATAGTTAACTGTGACTGAAAATCCTTGGTGGTTTCCTACCAAACTTAAAAAAGAAATCCCAAACCAAGCCAAACAAACTGCAATCTACACAGTACATATGTTTGGGCTAGAAGGAACACTAACCCAGTAATACAGGAAAGAGGATACTCAATGTGCTTTTCACATATTTGAGGATTTGTTTCTATATTTGGCACATGCTAGTACACTTTCCTGTCATAGAAAGATCTTCAGCTTCTTTGGAATTTTTACTGTAACAGCCAAGTTCCACAGAGGGAGGGAGGAAGCAGGCTGCTTCAGCCTCATGGAGGATGAAAAATGCGGAATAAGAAAATTTTCTGTTTCCCCTCTCTTCTTCTATGCTTACCTACTAGCTTGTTGTGGTAGGACAACTCAACTATTTTAGACTTCTTTCACTGTTTTAGCAGAAAACTCTTTGGAGAAAGGGGTAAAGAAAGACTATGGAATTATTTGTGTTTGCATGGTTTATATGAAAAAAGGAAACAGCTGGTTCAGCAAACTTTCTTATTAAAAAGACACTTTGAAAACAGTAGCATTTCTTACACGTATCCATTAGTTGTTAGCATATCAGCTATGTATCTGGTGTTCGGGAGTTGCCATCCAAATATATCGTGAATCACAATCACGGCTTTGTCGGTGCTGGCAGGAGGTTTGCAGACGTATGCCTTGATGTGCTCAACTTGTACCTCCTGCCCACGGCCTCCATAGTCAAACCTGTCTCCAATATCACATGGGCAGGGCCTTGACTCATTGGCCATGTATGATACTAAAGAGCAAAAGATATTCAGTAGTGAATACCAAAGTATGCCATATTGAAAAAATTCGAAAGAAGGCAGTATTTCAGACTACTGAATCTTTTAATCATTACAGCAATAGGATGAACATGCTCATTACTGTTCTAAAATGAAGCATTAGTCAATAAGCCCATTGGGTTATTTAATATAAATAAGACTCTTGTTAGAGTTTCTTGTGTTATGATGTCTTCAGGAGGGACCTGGTACATGCTAGGACTTCCATGCCCTATAGTAAGTAGTAAAATAAAAATAAAGTTATGAGCAAGCAGCAAGGCAACCATCACAAATTATTTACATAGCGATGAAGCCAGTCCTTCCACTCTTCATCATGTGTATTTCCTGTCAGGAATGCATAGCTTTCTTTAGTAGACCGTAAAGGCTTAATACAAGACTTAGCATTTTGAAAGAAAAAAAACCAACAGCTACTGAGTAGAATGATATCATTACACATAGATTAAGCATTATATTTTCATTGAGGGACTTAAAATATTACATAACTGAAATTTTCAGTGTCAATAATCCTTTTTCTAAACAGCTTTAGCCTCAAACGTTGCAGACATTTGAAGAAGGATACTTAAGAAAGGTGCTAAGAAAAATGCACCAACAAAAGTCAGAGTATAAAATTGTATTTCTTTAATATTAAATAAAGAATGCATTAAAACTCCAAGATAGGAGAAAAAGAAAACTGAACGTAAAAAACCAAAATCTTTAATTTGAGCCAAATCTTTTATCAAGAAGGTAAGAGTAGGGTACGGTTAATGTTTTTCAAACTATTGCTTAAATGAAAACAAACAATTCACAAAGGTCAAAAAGTACCAGCAGGATCTAACACAGCTGTATGCAGCTCCTTGGACTCAAGTTAATGATTTTTTGCCATCAACCTCAGGTTAACCAACTGAGTGAAAAGACCCGAATCACTTCTTTGAATATTTACAGAGTATCTACAAATGATTCAAGAACGTGGAAAGAATTTAGATAAAGCTTTACCTAAGCTCTCTACAGATAAATCATGTGTATTACCAAAGAAACTTTGCTAGTACAGAAACAAGCATTTTCAAACTTGACTGTGTCAAAAATACAGAGAGAGATAGGAGAAATCAGATTACTGGACTGTCCCTGGACAAGCAGGACTTAAAGATTTGTGTCACTAAAGGGACAATTTTAGGAAAGCCAACAAACAACCTGGCAGCCAGAAAAATTGGACAGAATTCTAGAGACAAATATATCCTGGATTCGCAGACTTTAAAATTCAGAATACCCCAAGCAGTATTGCCAGGCCTAGATTGCAGATACCAGGAGTTTTCATTTTTGCAGATCAGTTCAGATCAGTTCAAGACAAGCTGTGTCATATTTGAAAGCTGTATTATCTCTGGGCACACATCTATACTAGTGCTCTACCTTTTCTTTTTTAAATAAGCCACACCCACCCATAAGTGTCCTTTTTTTCCCTACATGTTGTGGTCTCACATATAGGACTTCTAATTTAAAATAACCAGGAAAAAATGAATGAATAAATGAGCATATAAGGCAAAATACAGTGCAAATATATAATAGGAAGAAGTTCATAACTGATTTTCCATTCATAAAGTATTTCCTTTTGATTAGAGTAAATCAGAAAATATAACAAAAGCGGGGACTGAATACTAAAGAAACATATATTTCAGAACTCCAGAAACACAAATGCAATGCCCTTACCAGTATATCCTTAAAGGCTTTAATTGCAAACATTTCCTTCTATCTGATAAAATGTAAAGCAACACATAAAACAGGAAATACTTAAAGATGTTTATATATTCACTGATGAAAAGAGCTCCAGATATAAGACTGTGAGGGATAGCACTGGCTTGTATGGTTTATAAGCCATATAGATTTGCAAGGTCTGTAGCACAGGTAAGATACTTCAGCATTTCTGCATCTGCTGTAGTACATGCAAACAGCATCTTTTTCCATTTCTAAGATGCTATTGAAACATTACTTAAAAATTAATTGCCCCTCTCTTACATTCATCAAAGCTATTCTTTTAGGAGGATCTGCAAGCCCACAGCCTTGGTGTACCACCATTTCCACCCGGAAGCACTTGAGAATTTATTGGAAGACCAAACAATAACTAATTTTCAGATACTTGAATCCACAGCCAGAAAAAATATAAAGATATTGCTGTGTGGCACCATCACTTTCAACAGACTCTCCTGAGTCTTCCTTCTCAGAGGTCTTCCCCACCTCTGGAGGGAAAACAAAAGGTTTCTGAACCATCATCTCAAAAAGAAAAAAATAAAGGGGGGAAAGAAAGTAATCCCTAATTGCATTTAAATGAGCTTGCACTCTGCCTGCAAATAAAATGAAAGTCTCCCGAACATGCTGAGTCACACCTCGCGAGCACTTGTTCTACATTTCTGGGAAAAAAAGCCAGCAGTTTGAAAAACAAACAAACAAACCTACACGTACCTGTAGCACAACAAGCGTGCGAGACAGCGGAGGGAGGATGCAGGAGCTCAGCGTGGATGGTTACGGCTGAATTGGATCCCCAAACAAAGCGCTAACTCACAAAACGAAAGGGGTGAGCGCAAGGATCAGGTTCCTTTAAAAGAGAGTTACATAAGCTACTGCCTTTATCTTTGTGCTTGGCGGAGTGACGAAGGCCACTCTTTTTAAAGCTGTTCATTTCACTGCGAGCGTAGGCGGAGTGTGCTGCCATGGGGAGCTGCTGTAGCTGAGTACCAACCCTTCTTTTGAATTTACACCAAATGGTATTCAGCCCTGGAGGGCTTTTTCTTTCAGTTTCGGAATGTTAACTTGGCTGAACAATCCATCTAGAAAAGACCTTTGGGGGGGGGGGGGGGGTTTTT
>VZRV01007585.1:585460-626544 GCA_013398115.1 Falcunculus frontatus
TTTTTAAAGGCTGGGGTAGCACCACTTTTAAACACTACATTGGCATAATTAGTTCCTTAGACTATTCATCTATGGGTAAAAGACGTAATTAAAGTCATCAGTGGGGTGACGTAGTGGAGTAGAGACGTCATTTCAAAGCTTTGTACAAGACAAAGCTTATATACTACAGGAAAAATATTTTCTCTTTCAGAATGAAAATAAGCAGCATGTAAGAAAATAACAGCTTTCTAGATTGCTGTACATACATGCTATACAATAAACGTTTAAAATACAGACATTCTTATCCTATCACAGGATATTTAATAATTTTTTTTTCTTTTTCAGTTAAAGTCTCTGGCTGACCCTTGCATCCTTCCCATTCTCCTGATTTTCTTTTTATGGGATTATTAGGACTGTTTCTTAAAGACCTTTAGCCAAATATATTAGCAATCCAAAATACCCTATTTCTTCAGACACACATCTGAAAAGTAGTCTAAATGCACACTAGTCTACCACACTTCTGTCTTAAAATTCGGTCCTCATATATAAGCTGTAGTCTAATATTCTAAACAACTTTGTAAGTGCTCTTTGTCTGCAATCTCTAAAATAAAGTCGAACAAATGAAAAAAAGCCTATCCAAGAATTCCAGAGCGAAGTCATAAAGCTCAAAATACAACCCTTTTGTTTTACGTGTTTGGCCTTCCCACTTGTGTGCTACAAAGTATAGCATTTAAGGACCTTAGGTACCCCAGACCAACTTTAGGTAACAGCAGTCAAATACCTGAGAGAAAAATTGTGAGTTTTCATCATTCTTAGAAGACAAAAAAGGCAGCAATGCTTGCAGAACCTTCTCTCCACTAGACCTGTTAAACCACATTTCCACTTTCTTAGTCACGTGGTCCTGGAAATAATTCTTTATACGTAAAGAATTTATGCCACTTTACCTTAATATTAATGGCAAACTTTGGAAACTAAACTGCTTTTAATTTGATTTCCTGTTGTTTCATGTTCCTTGATAGGCAAATCCATGCTGGTTTTTCACTTAGAAGGCAAAACTTAATGCAATGCATCCATGATCTCCGTACATGGAGTTGGCTGCACTTCACACTGTAAACACACACCTCTTTCAGATCTCACATTTCCAGCTCCTACATGGGGACTTACATTTTTACAACAAAGATTTGGCTGTACTTGCCGTAACTATAATAATATATATTATATATAGATTTATTCATATATATATACTTTTATATATGTGTATATACATATAAAATAACTATGATAATATGGTTAGGTAGCTATCTACCCTTTCATTTCAAGAAAATGCTGCATCTCAGTTTGGTTTTTTCCTTTTTGCTTAGTCACAGTGTTAGTGTTACTGTTCACATGCCGTTCCAGAAATTATGAATGACTGCTGTTCTCGAAATAGATGTCCTGATCGTCCTCTCCCACTTTAACTAACCTTCTAGCACTAATGGAATACCATTCTTGTGGAGCTATCCAGGTTTGACACTGGGGTAATTAAGGCACAATACACTTCCAGACTTCTGCATTCTTCTGGAAAATATGTGTTACGACAGCTGTATCACCCAGGAAACAGCTGCATTTATGTATTACATATAGGTGGTGCCACATGGAAATCAACAGTTAATCAGCAGTTTCAGGTCAGAATTCTCTGAAGACCTCCCCATGGAAAAGATGGAGGGCCATTAGCAGCATGTAAAGGAGGAAAACCTTTACAATCCCATTAAGAGAAATACAGGTCATTAGTACTGTTGACTATCTCTACATGAGACACACCACAATAAATATTTCTCTGACAGGATATTTAATTTGAGAGACTGTCATTAGTAAAATTAAGACTTCCCTAAATTACATTTTTGTCCCATTTAAATTACATACAGTCTTTATCCGTAGCACTGAAAAGGTGAAAAGGGACATACACTCATGTTTGGTTTTCTTACAGCTTTAGAAGTGCCAGCACCCGATGAGGATATGAGGCAGCTGGTTTCAAACTAACGATCACAAGCCTTTCTCCCTCTTTAATTATGAGGCACAATTAAACCATGGAAGTCACTGTCACGAGGTGTGCTAAAGATCAGTAGTTCAAGCAGGTTCCAAAAGGGTCTGGCAAATCCACAGACTCTTGGTCCCCCAGTGGCCATTTGACACGGTGCCGGAGTGGCAACATCTAACCCAGAAATCCCCTGAAGCGCAGGTTGCCAGGATGTTTAGCAAGGGGGGATATTCCCTACGAAGCCACTGCTGGCCACAAATGGAGTCTGGGTGCTGAGGTGGATGCAATCTTCAGCTCACGCAACATGGAGAATTTTGTCATGTCATTGATGGAAAAAAGAGGTAACAAGATACAGCATGCTAAAACGTGGATTGTTTTTGAAATGTAAGATTTCCTCTTCAGGCAGCAGCCGTGGTTGTAAGTCTCACATTAAAATGTCCTGTCTGCAGATTGCATTGCACACTCCAATTCCTAAACTGCTCAGTTTAGGAATCTATAGTGTTTCACAGAGCCATAGATAATCTGAGAAAATAGTATCCCCTCTGAATAACCTTAGCCACGAATTTTGAAACAAGATGTGCTCCCTTACATCACCTGCTAAATACATGTCTGCTGCCAGGCTGCAAGTCCAAAAAAGCTTCATCTGTCTCAAATGAGCTTCGCCAAACAAAGTATTTGTGTTTCTAAATTTTGGACTTGTGATTTATGTGGAACATAGATAAACAAGGGCCATAATACACAGATTAATTTACCATTAGTCTAACAACTTCAAACATTAATATGAATCTCAAGGAACTGGAGAATATTTCAAAGCATGTTAAAGCGTGACACCCACTTTTGCAGTCAGATTCTAGAAAATTTGTTAAAAGCAGGTCTCACAATCTGCAAAGACTTGGACATAACAAAAGTATTTCCTATATGTGAAATATATGACAGTGCTACATACTCTATAACTGAACAAAAAGCCTCTAACAGACATGTATGGATACAATTTGTCACATCCTACATAGTTTATGGGTTCCTAGGACCAGTAGAAAAGAGTGTCATACAGCAAAGAATAGGTTCCTGAGTAGATTACTCCGAAACAGCAGTGGAATTCTGATAAAACTTTTTTATTTGGGTTAGTAACCATACTTTTACCAAAGAAAGAGACTTAAAAATACATATATATATATTTCATTCTTTGCCTAGGTTACATTAGCCCTTCTATATCTAGTTCCAAATTTCTTCTTGGTTTTTTGATCTTCAAGCACTATTAGGAGGCTGAGTTTTGACTCACAATTCAGGATGGAAATTAAAACATGCAGAAATCAAAGATGATGGAGGTTATTAGCACATTTGATGAAGGGGAATAAAGTCATCATTTTCAGCAAAAATGAAAAATTTAGAGTTCATGAAATTGGATATATCATCAGAATCTTTGATTAGTCCTAGAAAACATGAAAACAAAATCTTCAAATGACAGTTTAGGGGAAACCCAAACTCAAATAGAGCATTCTGCTTCTGCAGTGAGAAATTTTCATATCTCAAGTAATACGTAGCCGTACATACTGGCTTTAATTTTGAAGCTACTGGAATCGTGGCTTCTCAAAGAATACCTTTCTAGATTAAGACTCTATTTAAACCAGTTTCTTAAGATATAGGCTGAATATCTGAATTAAGACTTCAAAGATGTCTTCTGTGCAAGCAAGCTTGAATTCTTTCAAATTGACTGAGAAAACCAATGCTTTAGTTAGTAGTCCAAATGTACATTCTAAGAGCATCAGCAGAGGGCAGCTCAGCTATCTCAGCTTCTTGAGCAGAGCACAAAAGGAAATCTGGTGTTAAAATAACTGCAATCTAATTTTACAGAACAGCTACAACAAAAATAACACTCTCTGCTCCCGGGTGAAGTTCTGGCTCTGAAGTATGCAGAGCAGTAGTAAACAGGAAAAAGGAAGCTAAATTGGGAAAGTGACCCAAGGACAACATGTATGTCTGTCCAGATCCAAAATAAGGACGTGGCTACTATAACCTGTTACAAAACTAGGAACGAATATCCTCACCACCGTCTTCTTTGCATAGTATCCTTCCAACTCTTCATCAGGTGATAGCCTAATTTGAAAAAATAATGCTACATCAAGTGTTTGAGCTACACAACACACTTATGCATGTGAACCTGCTTGTAGGACATTCTTGGATTTGCCTATCATAGAGAGATACACTGGCCTTTAATTCCAAGTGTGTGATCATCAGGTGACTTCCATCAACACCACCCCCTCAAAAACCAATGACCCATAATTTCTTTGCACCACACTGCTCCCTTAGGTGTTTCAGGGCAGCATCAGCTTCTCTGGGACATATAAGAAAATGCAAATCAAGCAACCATAGTAAAACCAGTATTTGAAAATATAGAGATGCATATGACTGTCACCATATTATGCTGCTACTATATTTTCTTTTGCATATTTTAAATAATTAATTATTTCAGGTAAATGTTACGGGTTGCTAATCTGATATCATCAGAAAGGCAAAAAAAATATCTCAATGGGATTCAATAAAAAAGCAACATAACTACATCAAAGAAAACCTAAAAGGATGGATTGGAAAAGGGTGGGTATTGATTACACACCTACCTAAGAGTTAAAAAAGCTTACCTTTCTTTGAGGAGCTGGATGAATTTTTGCTTTGCAAATGTTGATAGAAAAGTAGTAAAAATGTCTCTAGAAAATATTATTTGTTAGCCAGGGAAAATGCTGACAATAACTGTAAGTTATCATCTGGGATATTTGTTGCAGGGAAGTCAATGTAACAAACATGGTAGATGTTTTCAGAATTTTCAATGAAGCCTGAAATGCATCTTGCCGAGGTGCTGTGTTCTGATAATACCCGTTTACCCCTGAAGCATGTGTCACCATGCAGAGACAATAAAGAGAAAGTATTGGTGGGAGCAAGGTGGCAGGTCAGGCTTTTGTATCACCTCCAGGCTGTTCCCAGCCCCAGTTCCTCACCCCCTTGGGCACACCAGTGAAATTCCCCAACACACCAGCCTCGCAAACACAACATTATCTACCAACACACAAACACACACAGCAAGCAAATTAAGTGCCAAAGAATTCTTTCCTGACTAGAGCTGACACTTGAAACGTGTGAATTGCCTGTAAGAAATGCCAGGCAGCACCCAACCCTGCCTTCCCATTGCAGCAGAGAGGGAACAGATTCCAAGCTAAAGAGTTTCCACAACAACTGACCCCTCTGAGACAGGAGCACTCTGGAAATGATTCAGTTATGTCTCCCATAACCTTCTCACCAAATACCCAAGCTCAGCAACTTTCAAGGTAGCTACTCCCAATAATCCAAGGTATTTGCTCTCCCAGAAAAGTTAATTAGTTTGGCCTCTAATTAGTCTGACCCCTTCTCAGTGTTGCCTTGCCAGCAGCTTCCCTCTCTGTTATTAAGGCGGCAGAGTCTGTGAGTGACAGGTCTTTGCTGATAAATGTGCAGGCAGCATTGCACACAGGAGGGCAAGATGTGATACTCCTCCTGGCTCCCAGCACCACATTCCTTAGGGAGCCACTGGCCCTCACTGTGCCTGATGATGCAGCCATCAGCTCCCTGGGGGCAATTATACCATGCTGGGAAAGTTCTCTGGCACAATCAAAAACTCCTTTCTTCTTTCCGTAGAACGCCTTAAAGGATCAGTCTGTTACACTCGGTGAACCACCAGATCAGAATTATGGTTTCGCACAGTTTGAGTCACGGAGCACTT
This sequence comes from Falcunculus frontatus, assembly GCA_013398115.1. Classification (NCBI taxonomy): domain Eukaryota; kingdom Metazoa; phylum Chordata; class Aves; order Passeriformes; genus Falcunculus; species Falcunculus frontatus. Next base: position 591,205 of record VZRV01007585.1, read on the forward strand.
TTAAACCTGGCTTTTTGAGGCAGAGGAAGCAACTTGCAGCCCATGTCACTGACAGTGGGTGACAAAAATTCTTCACCAAGCAACTACTAAGAGAGTTGTCCTTGAATTCTCTTCAAGGCAAAATCATTGATTCCATCCACTTCTAGGAAGTCATTTCAAAAGGCTGCTTTTGCTAGTGTAGCTAAAATAGCTGCATCCAATCTCAAACAAAACAAACCCAAAAGAAACCACAAATCAAACCAAACAAAAACAAACCAAACAAAAAAAAGTGGAAAAAGGCAGTATCTGACAGCAGTGGGCAATGTAGTATCCAGCTCCCTGACATTTTACTTGTGTATTTTCCTGCCACCTCAGTTTTCAGCCAATCCTCAAACTCAGACCACTCATCAGAAGGCTTCTAAACTTCTCTTTCTGAAAAAGGTCTGGGCAGCTGGCTCTGCACACACAGACACAAAAATTGAAATTGAATTAGTTAATCACAAACTGAGATTTTTTTTGGCCCTTCATTGAATGGAAGGTTTCTATCCAGACATAATTTTTTTCCTGAGAAAGTAATGTTTTTAAATAACATTGTTACCTATTCCACAGAAATACCTATGAGCATTAGAAAACATTTAAATGTATCTATAAATGCTTTTTTTTTAATGACTAAACCACAAAATACATTCTGTGATACAAATCTGGAAAATATTAATACTTTTATCCATGGTATTTTATCTGTTTTTATCTGAGTTTGAGTACATAATTTGAAATTATACAGAGTAAAATAAACGATAATCTTGTAAGAGATGATAAAACTATGTCCTGATTACAAAAAATTTAAATTTTGCATACAACATATAGCATGTAACATAAATCCATCATTGATGGGTTCCACTTAAACTAAGATAATTACATAAATAGTTGTTTACTACAGAGCACATGGTGAGGCTTACTTATGAGCTAGAAAAAACCAAAACAGACGCCTGATGGACTGAGGTCAGCAAAGAACAAGTGAAGGGAAACTGTGTGGGAAGAAAGGGAGGAGTGTTTTACTCATTTAGTGACTGGGAAAAGGGAAGTGCAGTAGGAGTCCACTCAGTACTCAAGAGTTCCTGCATCACGGGATGCAAACCCTGGCTCAGGATGACCTTGGCTGAACTGTGTCGCATGACCAGCAGCAGAGTTGTGATGGCACACTCACTAGTGGAGGACAGAGTTCCCTCATGCAGAAAGGAAACAAGCAGTAGTTCTGAAGGCTGCCATCACTAGGTCACCACCAGGTGCTGCTGTGTGTTCTCCCAAGCCCATCCCAGTTGGAAGCAGTGGGATCCCTGGGAAACAACAATCATCCTTCACTTATTAAAATGTCTTTGGCTCTCTCCCTCCTCAGACACACCTCATGGATGTTATTGAACATGGTGAAATGACTAGATCAGTTTGGCCTGAATCAGACTGAAGTATGTTGCAAGCATTTATTTTTCTTCACCTTGTTTGATCATTTCTATAATTTCTATGAAAAAAAACCCCAACAGTGACATCTAGAGCATAATTGTATTTGGAAATGAATGGGCAAAACCGTGCAGCCTTTGGACAAGCGTCTGTCAGAAACATATGCAGTGCTTTGAAAGTGAACCTTTCCAAACCTATGCAGAAGAACTGGTTTTCCCACTCAAACTGATCTAATAAGGCAATACTGGCCATCAGGCTTAGTATGGTATCTGAAATAGAGTTCCCATAGCTCTTCATCCCATGCTGCACTAGGAAAAAATCCATCTATTTTCCTCTCAGTAAATATAAGTGCACCATTTTGCAGCATCTTGAAGACACATACAACTTCTCTTCATTAAGACACGGCTGCCTGAAACCAATCAGTTCTCCTGAAGCCTTCTTCCCTTGACCACTGCGTTCTTAACTGTTCGGGTGGAGGGAAAGAAGGTATCCCAAAGTCAAGTATGGCATAGCGTGAATCATAGGGAAAATTTTCCCGGTAGTATGGAAAAATACCAATTGATCAGACACTGGGTGCTTTTGAGAGAGCAGACTCTTGCTGTAACAAAGCAACACATTGTCATACCACTGATTTGCCAGCATACTGCACAGCATGAAGGGTGTGGATCCAGTCTCATGTTGAGAACGTTTGCATTTGGTCACAAGACAAATATACGTCCAAACATGGAGCAGAATAGGGGATGTCAAGTCCTCAGGAAAGACAGTAGCAAGGAAGAGACAACAGACCCTTGCGTTATTCCAGTATATCAGAAAACACTAATGCAAAGGTAGCAGTTTTTTCTCCAGGGACACAGAGCTCCTTTCAGTTCTACAGACAGATCTCAGCCACAGGGAACCTGACTGCTGACATCTGGCCTCCCTCATGCTCCATAGGCTCAGGGCATTAAAAGCATTATGTCTCCAAACTAGACTTCTACAGGATTTTGTGGAGGTTTGCATTTTGCAACTGCAGGCCTGTTCAAACCCCATATAAATGTCTGTAATGTATAAAGCAAATGCAGTACATTGCACCATATCCAGTTGTTCCAAGATTTTGCTTCGTTTTGGAATTTAACTGTTGCTGAGCATCGAAAATGAGTGTGAAAGGTGTGCAGGGGGGAAGGAGATTGTATTTAATACCCATGTGTGCATGCGAATCATTCCTATGCACATATTCAATGTGCAAATTCAATATCACATTCAAAATGTATGACATTTGTTCATATTCCTGCTGCTTTCTGATGACAATTTTTAAAAATCCCATCATATAACTCAGATTGAATGACTGTTTCTTTTAAAAAGGCTTGTAAAAACGGAATACGAACTTGTGTTTCAGAGCACACTATTTTTAAAAGCCATCTCATGTTGCTGGGAAAACAGAATCACTTTGTACTGCATCATGTTTTCATTATTCTACTCATTCTATGTGTGCAGTCACTTCTTCTGTAAACAGCAAAGAATGAAGGAATCATGCTGTACTCTGCCACATTTCACAACAATGTTCCTTTTTGGTTTTTTGCTATGGAAATATGTCACTCAAACTGCCCTGGCAATAGTTTCCTCTCACATATGAGTATAACAGTTCTAACATGAGGGTAGAAATCATAAAGAGTGGGATTTCTTGGATAATAGAAGATTTCTTACACGTACCCATTAGTCGTTAGCATTATCAGCCATGTATCTGATGTTTGGGAGTTGCCATCCAAATATATCATGAATCACAATCACAGCTTTGCCCGTGCTGGCAGGTGGTTTGCAAACGCACACCTTGATGTGCTAAACTTGTACTTCCTGCCCCACAACCCTCATAGTCAAACCTGCCTCCGGTATCACATGGGCAGGGCCTCATTCATCAGCCATCTAGGAATCTGCAGGAAAGCAGAAATGAAAACCAGCTGTTATCTGCAATAACAACTATGATTATGAGTCAATCTTCATGGAGTCCTCCCCAGCCCCCTCCAGACACCTAATAATACCCACTTGGTACTGCAAGGTTGGAAGGGAAATTCCAGGTGTTTATTGTAAATAGGCTGCTGACATGTTTATTCCATAAATATTCATGAATGTCAAGTCAGTCAGCATAACTCATGAGTCTGTTAAGGCCAGAGGAAGGGTTTATGTCAGTTCACCACTCCTAGGTTTGTGCCTGGAGCAATCCAGCATGTGATAACTACATTTCCATGTGATGTCCCCACACACTGTCCTTCATAACCACTCCCCTCATGTGGTCTTACAGTTCCTCCTCACAGGCTGGCACCTGGTAACCTCAGTGGGACCCCACTGTCAGCACGCTGTTTTTCTGACTACTGTTCCCTTCAACCTTTCATGCTGTATGTCCCCTTTCCCTTCCTCTTTAGGGAATCCAAAGCTGCTGCTGCCTCCGTACACCTTGCTGGTCTCTTATAACCCCTGCCATGCATAATCCTTTCCCAGGGAACCCATCATTAACTGGCATCTCTAAAAGTTCTAATAAACCAGCTTGAAGAAGGTAAATCAGCAGAGGGTTTCTTTGCAAAGTTATAAACTGTGCAATCTGAACTGAGAGTGGTCAGAAGAATTGAGACATCCACCAGTGCTGTGCATATAACACATCCTCGTACGTCACAGATGCTTAACTTCTCCAGAGGTATATATTTTAAAGGACAAATTGGAAACTACTCTTTTTGTCTTCAAGTGAAGAAAGGTTTCTAAACAGTTTGAGACCTAAGAGGTCTCCTTAGAAGAAACTCTCAAGCTCAATTTAGTTTCTTGTTCCTTTCAACAGGAGACTGCAGGCCACTGCAGCATCTTTTTAAACCAAACATTAAACATTTGGTGTTCCCTACTCTTGCCCTTCACAGGCATTAGGTATTCATACACAGAGCATTTCTTCTACCCTAGTCTGAGAAGCTGTTTAATCTTGCTCTGCTGTCACTCTTAACTAATCAAAATGGAACTGTTTGCTTATTCCCATGAAAATGCATGCATTGGCACAATACTCCTTGGTCTGGCTGGTCCCCTTACTAAAGTGAAATGCAGCATGCTGGCAATAAAAATCAGATATGCTCTTCAATGCTTAATTGTTTTTTGTTAGGAATATATCTTAGCCATTTATCCCATTCTAGATTTTCTAACTAATTTGAATAGATGTCAAATAAGACCTTTAATAACTTCCAATAATCTCTCTTCAATTTCTCTGCTACAATTGTAATGCAGTAACTGGTATTAAAAAGAGTTTCAAGATTTAGTTTCACATAAAACCGCCCTAGAAAATAAAACCAAATAACAAAGCAATTTTGGTAAGACCCAGTTTGGGTGGAGTCTGATCTGTGAATTCGTAATCCTCCAGCCACAGCACAACAGCATCTGTGCTGTTCTCTCACCCACAGTGGTGAGCCTGGGGCTGTAGCACCAACACAGAAATAGGTAACAAGGCTCCAAACAGCTCTAGTTTGAAACGCTTCTCTGCCTTCTCCTTCATCCATCTATTTATTCTTCCCACTGCTCATCAGTCCTTGTCCAGTTTCTTCTATGGCATGTCATCAAGGTGGCTACTCCCCATTTCCTCATGCAGCATAAGAGTGACAGACACAAATCTGTCTCAACAACACTCCATTCCAAAGTAAAGGCTTCTCCTACCTTCTAGTGAGCACTGGTGATGCTTGGATGGCAGAAATTCAGATTTACTAGCTGCTATTCTTTGAATGCTACTTTTCCAGTGATAAATATTTGGGCTGCCCCTCTCAACTGAGCTTTATTTTGCTGAGGAATTTTAAAGTGATTTTTCATTATTTGGCCAATCAAATTTAACAGAGCATTGCAAGGTGATTAACTCAGCATTTTGGAACTAATACTGTTTGCCACAGTTAAAATTCCCTTAGCAGCTTAGTGTAACTCTATTTATACTTGCTTATATAGGGAAAAGAAAGATCTGACTCATGATGAGCAAGCATGAAGAGAATACCCTTGGGTTAAAATTCAAATCACGCTTCTTCCAACTCACTGGCTTATCAAGCTCTGATGATATCCCAAGGTAATCTGATTTTGCTACGTACAGGGGATAAACTGATAAATATTCAGTAGTGCAAAATAAAACACAGGGTGTGACGATGCTGTATGACAACTAGTGTTTTCTCTGAATAACTACAGACTCCTAAGGAGCAGGTGACATTCCACCTTTTGTCACAACCCAGCAGGCTGGTGCCTTGCTGCACACAGAGACAACAACATTCAACAGCTTTGCTTGCTGCAGCTTCCCACTTACTAGGAAGCCAGGTTTCCTCTGGCACTGGTGTACTTTTACTGCAGGATTTGACAGGGACCGTTCAGAGTGTTGATTACTGTAATTAGAGCCAAACTCCATAAAAGTCTTCTTCATGCAAGTCAAGGAAAGGGGCCCCATCTTGTGGATGTTTCCCGGAGCAAGTATGGTCTGGCTGTGAAGCTGTTACCCACGGTGCTGTTAATGCAGTGCTGAAAACAAGCTGTGATAACCAACTGCACCTGATCTCGCCTAAACTAGAGTTATGCCTGGGCTGAGAAGTGCAAAAACAGACTCATTTCCTTCTCTCAAGGCAAACCATCCTCCCGTTTCTGTAGGTGTGAGGCATCCTGCCTCAGTACAGCTTTTAAAGAAAGATCTGAAGGGGACTTCTACGTACTGCTTGCAAACTAACTCCTTACCTGCTCACTGAAGAGTATGAATGAGAATAGAGAAGGGTGAGCAGAGATGAGGTCAGGGCATCCACCACCAGCGAGGTCACCTAACCAACCCAAGGAACAATTTCTCAGGCACCCCAGAGGCCATGGCACACGTGGCCACATGCTGTGAGCAGCAGGAGAACCTGGATGCCCCAAATGGCTGGAGACACCCTGTGCCAGCCCTGATGACCCACGTCTCCATGCCTTTGGAGAAGAGTACAAGCAGGCTTTCACATCTCTCCTATAAAATCTGTTTACACAATGTGCAGCTGCATCCCACACACACTATCCCACACCTACGACACCTGGATCATAGGGACAAGCGTCACCTAAAGAGGCTCCCCACTGAATGCTTATTTTTAAGAAGTTGTGTAGTATTTGGGAAGACAGACAGGAAAAAGCTGTTGCACATGCAGTGCATGTTTCTAGCCCACTTCAAATAGGTTTTGACACTGATAATGCAACTGGAATTTTTTACTTCAGGACAAGCTACAGAAGTCACTGCTTTCACAGGTCCCTCAAGTTCCTATTTTCGTGATTACTAAGAGCTTCATCATGCTCGTCCCTCATGTCCTACAAAAGTGACATCATGTATGGCGCTGCCTTCATAAACCCGTGATACCTGGAGAATTTTTCTGATGTAATGTAGGCACAGGAGTGGTGCCAAGGGCCTGGAGCTCTCCTTAGCATACATGGGAACATTGTGGGACTGGGACATGGATGTTTGGCAACACAAGATACAGCTAGTGACCTGGTACAGCCCTCTGGGGACAAGGGTAACAGACTTGTACTGAGAGCACCAGGTCAGGTCAGCATGGGGATTTGGAGGATCAAAGGAGGTTGGAGGTTGAAGATGCCCTTGGAACTCACCTTGTCCAATCTCCCATGGGCCAGGATGAGACTGCACCATCCAAAGTTTTACTCACCCTGAAGGGTTTTGAAACTCTCCAAAGAGGGAGATTCTGTCACTTCTCCGGGCAGGTAGCCCCAGAGAAGGTGTGAAACATCTCAAAGCTCCATGGTTCCCCTAATGCCTGCTGCCTCCTCACCTTTCCCTGTGCCCTCGCGACACCACCTTCTCCGCTGTACCCGCAGAGAGTGAAGATGGAGGCAGCCCCCTGGCCCAGCCAACCCCAGTCCCCAGCCTTGCCCCACTCCCACTGAACGCTAGGCTGAACAACCCCAACTCTCTCACCCTGTCTCCACAGGAAAGGTGCTCCAGCCCTCTCACCATCTTTGTGGCCCTAAAGTTATTTTGGCCTATAACCTGCTTCTGATGCCTTCCTTCATCCCTGAGAACCAAGAAGGCAGACAGTGGTTAGGTCTAGTGAATAATTTGTTTGTGTCAGCACACTCCCAGCCACCATCTTCCTAGGGCAAGTCAGGAGCATTTCAGGGCATGTGTGTCCTTTTTGCAGTGAATTAAGCCTTCTAGTCCTAGGACTCTGATCTTGGCATGTCTGCATGCACCCGTTTTTCAGTCATCTTGGGCACATTCATCTCCTCCTTTGCCTTTGGAAAACTTCTGTTCCTTGTTTGTCTGGAAAATTTGTGCATCCGTTTTCTATGCTGTTCCTCAATATTAAAAAGCAAAAGCTTAAGTGCTTGACTGTAGGGAATGCAAAAGAAGACAACTCTAACAATTCCCTGCATGACTAAGGATTGTCTAAATGCAAGTATTACATAAATTAATAATTTCTTCAGTCCTAACTCTTTGTCATGTACAACAACCAGTAGGCCAGGCTTCTTTACCAGTACCGGAAGAACAAAAGAGTCTCAATTCCAGCATTTTTTGGATGGCAAATAGCAGCAAGTCACACTGATGATAAAAGTATTGTACTGTACCTTACAGTGTGCATTTTAATGTACAGAAGTGACCTTGGTTGTGTAATTTTGTCAGTCCTTGAGTTTAAGAGCTAACCACTTCTGTCATGGATCTCATGGTCCCCAATACAACTGAAAAGAAGAATGATTTTTTTCACATATCTTAAAATGCTGTTGTTTACACACTCAAAAAAAAAATTCCTTCTTTCTTCTTCCACCTTAAAACTCACTGACTGCAAAGCAGAACCTCAGACTTGGGAAACAAGCAGCACAGTTTCCCCTATTAGTTAGAGTCCATAGATATAAATATTTTCCATCTGAAGTGGTCTCACAATATAATTTTTATGACTGTGGCTCACCATTGCCTTATCTTCACCAGAGATGAAGGCAGCAAAGAGTCATAAGAGACAGTTCCCTTGCAAGGCAAGGCAAGGCAGCTGCTGCCAAGTCCGTGCTTTGACACCATCAGGGTGGTATTCCATAAAGAGGGAAGGTTGTCCAGATTTCTTGTGGTACAGTACTGATATTTCTTTACACACTCACACAAAATGATTGCGTGTGGATCAGACTGTGTCTACGTAATAGAAGGTGCAAGGAAAAGGCTACTGAAAAGTCAGCTCTTTTGCAAGCAACAGAGTGATAGAGGAGCTCCTGCTTGCGTCAGAAAGAGTAATTATCAAAAATCAGGACCTCACACTCAGAAATGGCACCTTTCCTGTAATTAAACAGGAACAGCTACTGACATGTTGAATAAGGACTCCGAAATGTATAGATGCATTAATAGAGCTGGGCATGCAACTGCGAAAGACTGGAAGGATTGCTGGCCTAAAACATTTCAGGTACATGTGTGTGTGAGGGGCGGGGGGTCGGACCTTGCCTCCGGGGAGGTGAGGCCCTGCCCTGCACCCCCCACACCCCCAGGCCTGTATCCCAGCCCCGCTGCGGCCGCCAATCCCTGGCACACCAGAGACAATGCTCCTCACCTGCCTCTGGAGCTCCAGTCCGGCCTCAGTGTGGCCAGATGATGTGGAGTCCCAGCTGGGGAAAGGGCCCGGGTAAATCAAAGGCAGTGCAGCACTAAGGGTACTTAAACCAAGGCATGAGGCAAGCGTGTCATGACCCTACCTCCTCTTGGAATGTCTGCTGGCTGAATACTGCTGGAACGAGGAGTGGTAGCTATACTTGTTCTTTTCCATGTCTTTCCTTCTTTCTTCTTCTAATTCCCTCTTATTTTTTTTACGTTTTGAGTAATTTAAAATTGGATGGGCTTGGAGTTTGCTAAATTGAATGGACAAGGTTAACACTTTGTGAGATGTTTTATGTTGATAGAATGCTGCTCTAGACCTTTTGCCAAAGTTCTCTGCTTTTCTGTAGTTGCCAGTGAAGTTTTGGGTTGGTTTTTTTTTTTTATTTTGGCCTCTTGAGAATACTGTTGTTATTTTTCCCATGTATCTAACTCAGAGTACAGAAAAAAGTGTAAGCCATTTTAAGAGGCTCATTGAGCAAGTATTGTTTAACATACTCGGTCTGTTGAGGTGTGTGGACAACCAGCCTGCCACGACCATATAGTTACCCTGATAGGGTAACAGTGTGTGAAACTGGCAGACATTCCTGATATCAAAGGGAAACTCATATTAATGTAACTAGCTAGCCTTAACTTATGGCAACATTAACAAGGTGGCAGGGTGAGAGACTGACATATGTAGAAAATAAAAAGGGCCATGGGTTCCTTAGAGAATCTCTGACTAAAAACACTTGTTGCCAAGTCATTACCAAGGCAATGAAATAAAAAAAACCACACAAAGCCAGCATGTACGTGGGGATGCTTATTTTTGTTTATACATTATGTTTTTGGAAGGATATAAGGGGGATAAAGGGGAAGAACTTGAGAGAGGAACAAGGATATAACGTGAAGCAAAAAATATAATCAGGATTGAGTGAGCCCTGTGTCTGATCACCACAATTTAGACCATGACAACAAACCACTGTTCATGCAGTGTTCATGTCTGGGTAACTTCCACAGGAGGGACTGTTTATGTTTTTCCATGATGTTGATGAAGGAACACTAGAAATACACTTCTTAATATCACCAAGGGAATACTTGGAGGGTGTCACCTAACAACATCATTCCTTCCTAACTCCTTAGTATAGCCAAGTCTTTGTTTCATGCACAGGAAATTTTGCCCAGCACATCTGAGAAAAATATTTTGTAGATAATAAAAGAAAATGTCTGTATGCAAACTCGGGGTACTTCCATGTGAACACCTATAACCACCAATCATCACGTAAGAATAAAGCCTGAAATTACCCAAGTAAAGTCATGATGAAGTCATGCTCATTAGCAAAGAAATGGATAAACACTATCATCACTATCAAGGTCATAATGCAAAATAATGAAGTAAATAAAAAGTGAGAAAATTTCAAATAAATGTTTAATGCCTAATCATCCTTTAGTCCAACTTTTATTTCACAATCTTCTGTAAATATTGTAAAAAATAATTTAAAGCTATAAATTAAAATGTTCCTATTTTAGTTTGTGACAATTTTCAAAATATTTTTCCCTTGACTGTTTTCTTCTCTCAAAATAAATCAATCACTGATCTTGAAGCCTAGCATTCCTTTCTGCTGTTGTCAAACAAACATTTTGATCCAATCAATCATATCCCTTCTAGCTTCTTCAATATAAGGTTTATCTTCAGGTTTCATATCTTCTGGCTTCAGTTGTGCAAACCCATGAACTTGCCCAGGATAAACTTTAATTTTATATGGAACTTTACAATACTGTTTCAGCTTGTCCTCTAATAAGAAGACCTGTTAAAAAAAGCATTTTTTCCGTTACATTATGGGGCTTTTTAAAGTTTTCCAAATTTTCTATTTCTTATAGAGAAAATGCCTCTTTGAGTGTAAGAAACATTTTTTTTTTGTATGGATAAGTCTAAGAACCTCAACAGTTGCAGCAAAGACGGTTTGGTAAATCTCATTGCAATAAAGGAGGTGTGCTTCTGTTCTTAGGCTTGTAACCCACACTTTAAGCTCTGATCTTGAGAGAACATATTCCATAAACCTTAGTGACCATCAGTCCAAAATATTTTTATAGGCTTACTAACAGACTTTAAGAAAACATAGAAGGCTTTTATTTTTTTTTTGGTTTACTGAACAATAAAAAGGACATAGGTCCTGCACAATGTTTTGGTGATTAGGACACACATGTTAACATGCAAAGAACTAATCATGTGTTTAATCACCGTATACATTTTCCAGCACAGTTTGTGCTTATTTCCATTGAAATTCAGAAAATAGGAGAATGAACACTTATTTTGTCCCACAAGTTTGCTTCTACCCATTGTGCAGATTAGAGAGAGTACTGTAATTTATTTCATGGGGGTTTTTGTTGTTTTGGGGGGGGTTTTTTATACGGAGCCCCTTTTTCTCTCAGTGCAGAAGACTATGTATTTGAGGATTTTTTTTTTTTTTAGTGCAGGAATTTTTTCTTACACAACCTGCACAGAAAGAAAGCTTCAGGAGAAAAAGGTGTGGTTTCAATGTGTAACACATGACAGAAGAGATGCATTTGCCAAAATTGTGCCTCTGGGAAAAAGACACATTCACCATAAAATGAGGACAGGGAGTGAAGGATTTGTTTTCCTGTGTGAAGGAGACACATATGAGGTATAGATTAACATGCTGACTAATGCAGTTAGAAGTAAATATTGAATGACTTCTGCATTCCCAGAGCACACTGCCAGCTCTCCAGTCAGACCCTACCCTAAAAAACAAGCTGTGCTAGAGGTAGCATGTTATCCTTGCCACTGCAGGAAAAGAATTTATGCACAGAAGAGGGCACCAGTTTCCTACCCATATACTTACCCAGCCTGTCACATATGCTTACAGTAGGGGCTGTATCAGAACATAGATGGAAGCCAAGAGTCAAAACATTTGAGTCTGCAAGTTGTTATTGTCTCAGCTAAAATTCATGCCCACTCTTTTGACACAGTTCATCTTCTTGTAGCAAAAGCAGTTAGTCATTGGTCCCCATCATCAGAAAGCTCAGTTAATAAGCTGAAACTGCCTTTTTCCATTCAGTGTCCAATTTCAGCGGTTTAACTACCTGATTTCTTACCCATAGCAGTAGTGCACAAGTTTTTGAGATGCTTGGCTCATACCAAGTTGGATATCCCTGTACAGTTTCACACTCTGCCCATCTAGCTACTCAGGGACTGATGACTGTTCTTTATGGTATTTCTCACCACAAAAAAGAAGATTTGAATAACCTAGATGGGGAGGAAGTTGAAATATAAACAGAACCATCCAACCTGTCTAATTTTTTGTGTCTGAAAATGGTTTCTAACAAGGATTTCTGTGTAGGCTAAATGAACTACAGGAAAAGAAGGAGTCTCTCCAGAACAACAGCTTACCTGATCCAAGGAAATAGTGTGGTCTTTCTCACCAAAAATGAAAAATGTGGGATTTAGTAAACTGTATCTTTCTTCAGAGTCTCTAACAATTCCTATAATGTTTTGAGAAACAGTCTGTTAGTGAGGTTAGCGTTCCTGCAAGATAAATGGCAAATTAAAAGACAAAATTTCTATTTAAGTTTACTCATTAGGTACATTACATAAATCAGGACAGTTGCTATTTGGATGGAGAAAAAGCATTTGGGAAAGCATATTTCCCGGCTCTCCAGGTACTAAAACAAGGAATGAATTTTTTTCTTGTTTACAATATTAAAATTTTTGTACCAAAATAGCCTGTTGCTGAATAACCATAATTAAAATCTGCAACTCACCTTTGAGTTGAGTGCTAATAGAAATTGTTACAAAGAAATAAGTAGAATTACAAACTATGCATAATCATGTGAACCCAAGTAAGTTTTCATGTGTTCTACACTACCATAGAGGGACACCCCAGCGGTTAATTGAGGATTTTTCAGCATCAAGTGATGTACTGCCATTCCACCCCAGGAAAACCCAACGATACCAATCTTCTTTGCACCGCATTGTTCCTTTAGATACTTCAAGACAACATCAGCTTCCCTAAGACATATAAACAAAAGTAAACTAAGGAATCTATTGCAGAACCAATACTTGATAATTTAAGAAGTAAATTACAAGACATACATGATAATTTTTCTTTGTCTGCACCTCCAACCATTTAAAACAGAGATTACTTACAAAAGCGCATTTCAGGCTAGAGCAGTGGCTTCTATTATTAAATGAGAGTTAACATCTCTGATCCTAGTTTACAGAAGTACAGGTGTAGGCACTTAAATACTTACCTGAATTGTCACCTGCTCCTTTCTTTTCAAAATTAGTAAATTTTTATTTGAATCACTTTGTCTAGGACAGGACAACTAAAGACAAGACATATCTGCAAGTAGAACAACACCTTGCATTATGGACTGTAGGAATAGATAAGCTTCACTGTACTATCTACAGAGTTTGCCTACTAAGATAAAGAATTTTCCTCTGTCATTCCTGTTGCACGAGTTAATACTAAAATATCCTACCAAAGCCACATGCAAGAATGTTACACTAAAGTAGCAATTACTCAAAATTACGTTGTCAGTAACTACATTGTTTAAAAAATAACTATTGCATGAGGTGCAATGAAGAAAAAAAGAAAATTACTTTCATTGTAGGTGAGAACAAGTAAATTATTTCTTTTAATCGCTGATTTCTTAGGTCTCAACAGTTTTATCTTCTTCATTACCTACAGAGTTTTAAATTAAGTTTAAATGCAGACTTCATAAACTATTAACTGTATCTTCAAACATTACATAGAGTGGTATGGTCAATCAGGTTTGGTTAGGCTGACCAAAAAAACCCCAGTATGAGAGTGACATGAAGAGGACATTGTGTCCTAGGCCTGTGGCCATGCTCTCTCAGGTTTGGTTTGTTTGAAAGGGTACTAAGTCATGGATATGTTGGATTCCATGTTCTCTGAAAGAGCAATGGATCTGAACTGGAATGTTCACCTACAAGTGAACACTCCGAAGATAGCATACGCATGTCCTGAGATCTTAATTTTTTGAGACAGTGCCCACATATCTGCTCCTCTTGGGAGCAGGAATTTTTTATAATTTTTAATCATTTGTCTCTTCAAAAAATTTGGTCACAGCTTCTGCAATTATATGGTCAAAAACTTTGCTGAGAGACATTGAAGACAGTCTGCGGCTGTTGGAATGTGTGGACAGGGTCAGAAGAATATTTGTGGCTTGTAGGATGATAGCTGAGTAAGAGGGTGTCATTGCCTCACTATCATCTTCTGAAGTTTTGAGCTGTGGTAAGAGATGATGAAGAAACAGTAATGCCTCCCATAATTCCAGGAAGCCTTGTTACAGGCACTGTTAGGCCGTACAGATAATGATCCCTCTATTTCACACTGAAAAACATAGTTTACATCATACAGTTGATCGGATGTATCTTAGGTTTTGGCCAGTCTAGCAAATTTTTATGCAGTGCTGCTGAGGAGAATCTCATCAGTACCTATCACAATCTGCAAGGCAGAAAGCAACATGGGCGCATGACAACTCGCAGATAACATCTGCAGTTGTAGAAGAATTTTCCTTTTTGTCGTGAGAAACTGGGGGCAGAATCAGCACTTGTAGGTGAGAGTGCTGGGTATTTCATAGCCTGTGAAACACTGTGAGCCTGTATGGCCAGTATAACATAGTTAGAAAAGGGCTCAGGAAAACAGGACAGGGACAATAAGCAGTGATGGGCAGAGTAGACGATCCTTTCCAAATCCCAGCCAAGACAGTGCCCAGAACCACAGACGAATCACCTAGAATAAGAAATTGTGGTTGTGCAGCCAGCTTTGCCCTGCTGTGAAGTGCCACTTCTAACATTTCATATAAATTCCCCTTGTTTGCTGGATGCTTTTTCAAATTCAAGTACAAATATGTATCTTACCTGTCTACTTTCATAGGATCATGATTTTTCATCCAGTCAGGAAAGTCAGCCCAGTGATCAGTAGATGTCCAGGGTTCTGTCCCCTTGAAGAAGTCTGGGCAGATGGTTCTGTGTGAGATACGGAACTCAGTCAATTTTTGTTGAATCTGTAGATGTATGAATGTCTCCTAATATCTTCTAGTCCAGAGTACACATCTACATGATTACTGTCTGAATCATCTTTTACTCATCCTATTCTGGCAATCAGCAGAGCTAGAAGTAGATGTCTTTGTATGAAAAAAAAAAAACCAAATAAATGCTCATTGTTTCCTTAGACACACTTAATACAAAAGTAAAGGGATTAAACAAACCTCCTGTTTCTATACAAACACATATATACTTCTTTGCTATTACAAGCTAAAGCAAATGTTCAAAAGGTTTGGTTCTGAAAAGCTTATGCAACTTAAAATAGATAGCACGGTTTCTCTGTGGATCACCCACGCTGCTTCATAACTACAAACACAGGCACTTCAAGGCTCCTTGTGCCTTTGTGCTCAGGTAGCCATTTTTCCTGGGTCAGTTTTAGTAGCTTTTGTGGCTCCATGGAAATGTTTTGTCAATTTTCTTTTTTATTTGCTCAAAGTGAAATAATATGGTTATGTGTATTGGAAACATCATACGCCATGCCTAGCTTTGGGCCTGGTGATCTATCAGCACATTGAAGGGGAAGATAGGAAAGAAAGTTGCTTACATATATCCATGACCTGCCATCAAATCGACTATGTATCTAATATCTGGGAACCGCCATCCAAATACATCATGAACCACGATCACAGCTTTGTCCGTGGAAAAAGATGGTCTACAGACATATGCCTTAAGGTACTCAATTTGTACTTCATGTCCAAGGCACCCATAGTGAGACCTTTCTCCAGTATTGTATAGAAAAGGATCAGCCATTTGAAAACCTAAAAAAGAAAAAAAAAAAAAAAAAAAGGAGAAGAAAAAGACAGCAAGAACGTAAAAATAATTTGTTAACAAAAATTGTACTGGGAGCAGTTAGTAAAGAACTGCAGTATGTATTTGTAAACTAGATTCCAATACAGTGTGCCCCTATGCCCTTGAAAGAGATTGCAAGAAAAGCATATGTTCAAGCCTCATTCAGAATATTTGAGTGTATTTGGTTTTGTCCTTTCTCCAGAAGTAGCAATTAGAGACAATGAGCCAGTAGATGTGCTAGACAGATTAAAGTCAAAAGTTGTTCTGACTCTCTGTGTCAGGAGCTTGGAATGGACTCAGTGCAAGAAGTAGATTGTGATCCTGTAATTAAAAGTGGTGTTACAATGCATCTACACAAGGAATCCAATTAAGTCTGCAGGGGCAGTGATAATAGAAGCATTTCCTAGTCAGGTACTGACTTTGAAACTGTCCTTGGGGGTGCAGTACATAGGCATATACATTATGAGTGTCTCTGCTTCATCATTTCTACATCAACCTATTATTTTAGTTTGCGTTGTAACATGTTGTTCATAAAACCATCTAATCTTCATGGAAGAGCAGCAAATTCCTGCAAAAATACATGCCTCCCTCAGCTCTCTACTAGAGCAGCAAAGGGCTACATTCCACACAGTAATGGGAAATTTTGCCTAGGCAATACGGACACATTCGGAACCATGATATGGACAGACCGAAGAACAGAGAGTTGATACCACAGAGACTCACTGTTTGCTTATGCCCTACACAACACTTCCCATTTGCATGATTCACTTTGGCTCAATAGAAGAATTCAAACGTTATATGCATTTAGGCTGCTTTATACCCAAGATAATCCAAATTTTATATGCATTTAGGCTGCTTTATACCCAAGATAATCGACCTCCCCAATGCATAGTGTAGAGACACTGTTCTTCTCCATCCTCTCCCAACCCTGGGGCTGCTGTCACCAGATCTGGCAGGGCCATAGCATTGAGTTTGAGCAAATACACCTGATTACAACTATAACCCCTGGCTGATAGTGGTATAGGCATACAGGAACTGGGCAGACATGTCTTTACTGCTCTAATCAAGCGCATTCAGATAAAGCCATGAGATGGATGGGCTCTCATTATGAGTAATCCCCCGTGCTGATAACTGAGAATTGATTACATGTGTTAATTGTTATCCCACCTTTCTCAACATCTGAATATCAGGCTTGGTGCTAGGAAGCAGGAAGTAGCCTGATCTTCAGAATGAAAACCTCCATTGTTTTGGCATTATATGAAAGTGGAAGTTGTGACATTCATGGGAGATTATCTCCTACTTTAAACTCCCCATAATGCTTGAAATGCCTGAAAATGCTTGAGACAGGTCTGTTCATACAAAAGTGCTTCCTACCTCTTTTCTTATAACCTAAGAAAAATGAGCTTGTTGAAGTACAGGAGGCTGCCTGGAGAAACCACAGGCACTCCCAAAGATAGCTAACACTGCTGCCTTCGGAAACGGCAGCCATAATCTTACTCCACTGAGGTTTTTTGTTCAGAAGGGCACAACCTATGGTGTCCCCTTCAAGGAAGTGGTGCTTAGGAGGCATTAAGCTATGCAAATAGTTGTGAACCAGCCTACTCCCTATCCATCAGTTGCTTCCCAGAAACCATTTCTTTGGCCTATGCTGACTGAGGCCGGGCCAGCTGGCTCCTTTCCAGGCACCAGGCAGCGGAGAACGTTAGTAAATAGTCAGCCACACCTGAACTGCTTAGAAGTTTGATGGGATCCTGTTCAGTCAGAATCTTTATTTGCTCCCGCCTGCTTTGTCCCACGCAATGTGGTGTGGCAGAGCAACACTCCAGGATATTTCCAGTCTCACCTCATTCCCTCTTCCCACCAATTTCAGCCATTACACTTTTCCTTTTCCTGCTTTCCCCATGGCATAGTTCCAAGCAGGCAGCATCTTGCCTTTATGCCCTGCTCCTCATCACTAAGCTCCAGCATAGAGGAGATACAGGGCTGCTGGGAACAGGGGGAAAAGTGACTGCTGTTAACAGGGAAAACCACAAATATTGATGAATCTTGTGTCATCCTACTGCTCCTTAAGAGAAAGCCTTCTTAGAGCTTCCCCTTCTCTCCAGTGGTTCTGCTCTACCTTAGGTGTCTTGATATCATTCAGCTTTCATGCAAGTAACCTAAAAACTGAGGAGAGTTATTTACACAACGCAAAGGTGGGCTCCACCAAAGGTGGTAGGGCAGACCTGAACTACTGCATTTCTAGGAGCAACAAATCACATAGTTGCATTCTGCTGAGTCTTAGTTTTCATCAGGAAAAAACAAATCTCTACTTGGAAAGTGAAGTTAAAAATCTTTTTAAAAAAAATCAGGTTAAACCAAGGCAAAGATCCTGCTGAGGACAATCTCCACTTCTCAGAAAGTGAGTATGAGCACGTGATCTCAAAGTGCTGTGCTGTTTGGCAGGACCTTGGGCTACTGATGCCAAGATGTGACATCTCTGCCCTTTTCCCGGGTCGAGCGATAACATTTTAAGCTACAGCAGCGTTTCATTTCAATGCTAAGGGCTCAATGGAACAAACAAGGAAAAGAACGAAAATTCATTACCATAAGGGCAAAAAAATTATTATGGCTCTTTAATGTGAACTTGCTACTTGATGAACATAATCAATCAGAATCCTCAGAACTGTTGCTGTACCATAGCTTGTAGCAAAGACTCAAAATGAAATTCAGTCTTTTCCAAAGCTGACAGCCTTTATCTTAACCTTATCTGCCCCTTGACACTT
Source organism: Falcunculus frontatus (assembly GCA_013398115.1). Taxonomy (NCBI): domain Eukaryota; kingdom Metazoa; phylum Chordata; class Aves; order Passeriformes; genus Falcunculus; species Falcunculus frontatus. The sequence continues at coordinate 609,830 of VZRV01007585.1, forward strand.
GTCTTTGTCGAAATTTTTTACTGAAACCAAAATAATAGTCTCTCTTTAAAGGAGTAATTTTTGCTGATTGTTTCATTTCTTTTCAAAGAGCTGTATCTACTTGCTTAGAAATTTCAGATTTTCCCTTTCAGCACAGGTAAAAGTAGTTATTCTTTTCAGCTGTCAACTCAGTCTGTATGGACCAGTTTGCCACCACATACCTGGAGTGCAGGATTCTGTTTCAGCCCAACTTGCTTCTTCTACTCAGTGAGACAGCACCTAGATTGCTCTAAACAGAAAAAAAGAAGAAAACCAGTTCTTGCTGACAGTTTTGCTCCTGGTGCTGCCCATCCAGTTTTCAGGTGCTCTTCAACTCTTCTGCAGATTTTGGGATTGGGAAGTGAGGAGGAGAGGCTTCACTCAAGAGTCATCCCGAACGGAAGGGGTGGGGACAGATCATGCAGAGAGGCAGTCTGCAGCAGGCTCCACATCAGTTGCCTTTACTCCACCTTTTATTTACTTATTATCTAAGGAGTTTAGAAAGAAAGATGCACCCACACTGTACTACACTATGATGTATGTGATGCAGCCGTTTAATACACTGCAGAGGCTTTAGCCATCAGTATAACTAAGACATTTAGCATCGGTGGTGTGTTTGCTGATGCATTTTCTTGAAGAATATTCATATACTTTATTGGCTATTATAAATGTCGCAAATGAAATTTGAGGCAAATTAAGATGATTCATCATTAAGATGAATCTGGAAAACTTGCAGCTTAAAAATCTTACTAAGTCTCCCTAGCACACACATTAGACATATTACAACCACACCCATAAGTGTTCTCAACAAGTCGAAAAGTGTTCCAGGTTATTTGTGATTAGACTTGCATTCGACAAGCGAGAAAGACTTGAGTCTGTAGTGGCCCATTGAAATTTTCCATTCCTATTTCTACAATGGCACTGTATGCAAGGAACATTAACTTAGCCCTCAGGCTGACACAGACTCATTTTCTCTGTATATACACACACTGTTTGAGTGTGTATGCATTTTGTGGGGAAGGAGGGCGTGCAAATGAGAGAGGCAAAAGAGCTCAAAGAAAATGATAATGTAATTTCAAGACAAAGATCAATAAAGAAATTTTTATTCTTATTATATATGACAAACAAGTTCCCCAGTCACCCAGTAGATTCTCAGGAGTACTCTGTGTGATAGGGACCACAATCCGAGGACTATGCTAAACAGATGATGGATGGATCCAGTTCACCAAACTTCAGATATTTACAATGATGATGTCTACGTGTCAGTAAGATGTCTACACTCCCACAGTGTCATCAATATTTAGAGTATGATTCACACTCCATGGGTGTCTTTTTTTTTTTTAATGAAAATAGGTAGTCCCCTAGGTGACCCAACTAGTGCAGTAAGATTGCTGTGCTGAGTGCGTAATAACCCAGGCACAATGAGCCCTACCTCTCTGTGCTGTGGGAGCTGCACACAACTCAAAATTAAGGTTTGTCATGACCAGAAAGAGGGTGTTTGTCCTGTCATACCTGTCAGGAGATTTGCACATCAGGATTGTACAAGAAACCATTAAAACGATTGCTTGTGTTGCAAGGGATGGAGTGGGGAGACTTGACTGAAAAGACCAGGTTTATACTTTGATAACAATGGCATCTTGCTTGACCTTGTGTAACCCCACCCGGGTGGGTATCTTGTACTGAGATCCAAAGACTGAAGTATTGTCTTCCTACCTTGCCCCCACTGAACATGGCTTCATCCAAGCTGCAGTCCCCTGGAACAGACCGGGCCAGCAGAAGCACGTATCTGATCCCACATGCATCTCACGCCTCTAAACCCTGTCTTGGTGCCCAGCCCTGGGGGTGCTTAGGGTGAACAGAGAGCAAAGGACTCCCTCTGCTTTAATGCAAGCCTTTGCCTGCACACTGTATTTACGGTTGACCTGCAAATCTTCTATCATTCAGATCTCCCATACTTGACGAGACTGTCTTTTTCCCTGTTAAGATACAATCACCTCCGTAATGGACGCAGGATTATGGAGATCATTGCACCCATGAACTTCCTACAGTCTCAAGAAACCTATGCATTTAATTTTTTATGCCTGCTGTGAATATCTCTTTTTTTAGGGTGAAAAAAAAAAAGAAGATAGGTAAGAGTTGGAATGAGCACAACCGATTTACATGTTCAAACACACAGTGGTGGAATTTCTCCTTCACCTGAGACACACAGCTTGTTTTTGTTTGGCTTGATTTCTTTTCTTCCTGAAGGCTTGCACCAATACTTCTTTGACTTCTCCTCCTGGTTTTATGGAAATAGGCATAGAATAAAGCCCAAAAGTTAATCATCACAGCTGTTGGCTGCAATTTTAGCTGTATGTCAATAAAAGAAACAAGTACCTAGGACATGCAAGCCTGCTGCCCTGAGGCAAAATAGAAAGGTATTCTCTCCCAGACAATTACTGATATCTAAAAACCCAGAAAGGCAGGTACTCTGGTGGCATCTAATGCAGAAGTGAAACACTCATAAAGAGAAACCAATGAGCAAGCTTAGACATGCCCAATTTACAGTCACCTCATACAGTATTTGGAGTGCTGTTGGTAACAACAGACTCGTCAGAAAGTTGAAATCATTACAAATGTTGTCTTTATGTTGTGAAAAAACCTGTTCAAAGCATCTCTGTTGAGTGATAGGATTGCAGCCTAGAAGCTGAAGACAAGGCAAGAGGGACAGCAGGGCTGCCCTCTCCTCTTAGGCGGTGCCAGCCAGCAACAGCAGCCTTGTTAAGGAGTTACCCTTGCCGAGGTACTTTGCGAGGAACTGGTAGGAAGGCTCTTGGAAAGGACCGCAGCAGAGGCACGGTTCGATGGGGTCAAAATGCAGCTCTGCAGAGCTAGCTGTAATGCCACTGGGGACTCTGTACCCAACATCTGCCTTCATAGCAAGAGGAATCCTTTGGGATTTGGGTTTCTTCAAGAGGGGAACATAGCTGTTCCCTCTAATGGAGCTTCACTGAAAAGACAGCCTTACTAGTGAGCTTGTAATTTGGAGCTTGGTGAGGTGCTTTTTTTTTCTGTATATTATCCCAATTCCTTTCCCTCCATCCAGTAAAATGCTGCATACCTAAAGTTATCTACTGAGTCATCACTTGAGAGGGGAGTAATATGTTTTAACACATCTGATTTAATAGTACAGGTTTCTGGCTTGGATGTCCAGCCAGTGTTTGAATAAAGACCCTCGGAAATCAGGTCAGCTCTTCTTATTGCAAATCAAGGCTTGGCAGGAGGTTTACATGTACAGATATTTTATTTGACATCAGTGAAAACTAATCTTACACTTAAAATTTTGTCCATTACCATTTACCTAGCGTGATACTCTGGAGTTGGCAGCTGCCTTTGTCTGGAGCACAACAAAAATTTTCCAAGGAACCCTCTGATTTGGTTAGCAGTGAGCCATATCCCTCACTCTTTCCCATGCTTTCCCATGTGTCTAAGAAGAAAGGCTCCGAAGTCTGTCCTCTGTGGGAGTGAGTGACCTTATCTGCTTCATCTGGTGCATCATTGGCAGGCATGACCATGTTCCCTGCGCTGATCAGAGCACCCGCTTCTCCTCACAGGGCACCAGGACCAAGGTGATTGCTGCTTCTTCACTACAAATCTTCACATCTCTCACCATGCTTCCACTCCCTTGTGATTTTATTTGCTGCTAAAAAATAATAGACTCAATCTGTCATCATCTCTCCCTTTGGCCATCTCCCCATTGCATCCACTCCTCTTCCTCCTGTTCCACTCTGTTCCATTTATGTAAGTTATTTGAAGCCACTGGTTTCAACTGGTTTCTGGTTACCCCTTTCAGTGTCCTGGGATTTTTCTGGGGTAGGCTAGGGTCAGCTCTCAGAGCATACAAGTACTTACCCACTTAAAATCAAAATTATTCCTTTGACCACACGGGTAGAGGGATGATCTACAGATTATAGTTTTCCGTAGGTATGTTGCTAGTTTGCTTGTTGGCAATGTAGAACTGGTTGGCCCAACAGGTTCTGGATTTCTCATGGCTGGCTTGGATTAATTTTTACTTAAAAATAAATTGTGAATGTTTATTCTCAAATTTCCTATTTTTCCTGAAAGAGCGTGTGGGATTTCAGAGGGTGTGCTTTGTGAACTTTATAGAAAAAGGGTGGAGTATAACTTTAATCATGCCACGCAATAACAGGAAAACTATTCTAATGTTGTGGGTGACATGCAAAGAGGGGGATTAAAACTCCTTACCACTGTCCAGGTGTTTCTAGGTTATTCGGTAGCTCTTCATTTTATTAAGAAACACTTTTAATGAAATTTCAGTACAAGGCAAATGATTCCAAATAATAATGAATATTACTGGAAGTATATAGGGAAAATACAACATTCTGGAGCAATGGCTCAAAACCAGATCAAAGACGGCATCAGTTTTTCCTTGAACACTTTAAATGCAGACATGAGCAAGACAATAGAATTAAGAGTACATGGATAATTGCATGGACTAAGGGCTGATTTCCTTCTCTAAAAAATGAAACTTCTATTTTGTGCATGGTTTAAGATTGTCTATTATCTTTTTCTTACCAAATATTTTGTCTTCTTCTCTAAAACTACAAAAATTAAAAATCCAGTAAAAACTAAAATACATGGGATTTTTTCCCCATTTATCCACCACTCAGAGTATTACTTTCTATGATTAAATCATTTCATATATTTTGTCATTGAAACTGAATTTTGTGTGCAGAATTTTTCAGTGCCAGGAAAGATTTAAAAAGACATATATTTGGTCAGTTTTATTCCAGGGCATAGGTCCTTTTACCTTTTTTTTTCTGTTTCTTTATTTGGTATGTGTTGTCTCATACAAAATTCATCTAAAGCTCATTTTAGATTTCAGAAACTTTCTGGGATTAATCAGCTGGAAGGGAGTGATTTTGTTTTCTTGTAATTGAGGCCATATTTGCAATGAGATGTAAATAACATTTCAGTCTTCAGTACAACTAAGCTGTCCTGGAAAAAAAAAAGCTGCATCTTGCACCCATAGAATTTATCTTACTTTTTGGAAGAGGTAACTTTCATATGTGTAGAAATTTGGTTTCTCCTCTGTAAACTCCCAGCATGCACTTGAACAGTTTCACTTGGCTGAGATTTTCCAAGACATCCTTTTTAAAACCAAGAAGACCCCAAAATTTCCACCTACATATGGTCCCTCACAGGTTTTACATCTTCCAGATGAACTTTCAGGGTTTTTTTTCCTCACTAGAGAAAGGGAAACTGTTTGCTACTATCACTGATTATTGAACAAATCTGGCAAAAATTACTATACTAATCAGTTGTTTTAAATTCCAAAACTTTAAACAGAGTGCCAGGAAAAAACTTTTACCCATGTTTGCTCAACTTTAAAAGTCCTGTTTTGCAAATATGTCTATGCATTAGTAATCTTGGAATGTATCCAGACAGCTTTGGACTGTATCCCACAAAGTAATACAGACGCCCAAGTGCAGCATCAAAGCAACAAGTTTAAGGAAAGTATATACAAAAGCTTCTAATTATATAACAAGATAATTACCATACATAATTCAGAGCAATCAAGAGGCTTTATTAAATATGTTTGCAGAGAGCACCTGTCTCACCCTTTTTCTAAAATGAGATAATGAACTTTGCCCCAGCAGAAAAAAAATTACATTTTGGTATAATCCTGCATATGGTTGAGACTGTGCTAGAACTGTTTTAAGTCTGTGCCAGTTGAACAAAATTAGTTACTAAGACTCCCTGAGCTGGTGTAAACACGTAATGGAATATCTCAGAAGACAAAAGGGGTCCAGGCAGGAAGGGGGCCAGCCCCCTGTGTGAATCCTGCCCTGCACTGCCCAGTGCAGGCACAGGAAGGCACACAGGCAATGTGCATCCCGTGTGGAAGGGAACACTTGGGCCAGGTAAGCCAACCAGAGTGAAGTCATTGCCCACCCTACCGGGTTCAGATGCATGTGGCATCAAACACTATGGTGTGGAAGAGATTCTCTTCTCCTGCCCACCCAGACAGTTCAAGCTTTTGCTAGCGCTGTGTGTGCTGAAGCAGTGTGCCAAGAGTGAACTACCAGGCTCGCTTTTTCACAGTTTTCGTTGTGAACTAATGATTTTCAAACTGGATGCTTCAGTAAGTAGAAAGCATGAGCTTAAGCAAGAAACTTCAAGGCCTGATCAGATTTGCCCTAAGTGGCTGATATTAGCACTTCCAGAAATCACGGTTTCCAGTATGATGCTTCCTTCTGGTCTGAAATGGATCTCAGCTTCCTGATAGACCCACAACAAGATATCAGAGAGCTGAGATGTTATAGGCCATGAGACAGAAAGTTTAGGCCCACCTTATTCAATCCTTCACAAGCTTCATCTGTCTCTAAGGTGCTTTGATTTTCCCTTTGTTCCCTGGAAGCTGCAGAGATGATAGCCTGTTTTTACTTGACATGGCAGGTACCATAAGGCAGATCCCTTCCAAAGACCTGTCTTGAGCTGCAGCTTAGACCTCCGGACAAGCTCAGGTATTCATTAGAGCCTGTTCTCCTGGTTCAGGGGGAAAAACCAATTCAAACCTGAAGCCTCAGGCTGAAATCAGATCCCCAGTCACCTGCTTCTTCAAAGAGACCAACAGGCTGCACACAACTTATTAACTTCCCCAGAGCTCCTGGCTTGTTTATAGGTTTGCCTGGGGAGCTGAGATTCATTTTTTTTTTGAGTGAAATCACCACTTGCTTCTACCAAGCTAGACCCCAGGGAGTTTCTATTCCTTATGTGCAAACCTTTTCTTAAGTCCAGATACAAAAAATAAACAAGTTCTCCAGGGTGTGGATCACCTTCTGGCTTGTTATCTGGATAGAGAGGTAAGGAAAAAAGGGAAATTATTCATCTTCTCTGCAGAAGGAATTCATAGTGTGTCTCTACCATCACATACTCTTTCTCATGAGTAATAGACTGACATTAACTGGAAGCGTTTGTCTGAATGTCCTTACAAAAGGTAAAACTCAGATAAAAAGCAGGCAGGAGTAATGTTGTGGGAGGAAGTCTTAGACAGGCTGGTTCTGAAAGAAGGACCCAGGACTTTCTAAGTCCTAAGACTTATGCCCTCAGTGTAGACCTGAAGATGTAATGTGAATATGATGGGTCAGAGGTGCATGCTCAAGCTACAGCTCCGCCATGCTCAGTTGTGCAGAAAGTGCCATATCCACATGGCCACTTCTTAGGCCTCTATCTTCTCTGGAAGACTCTTCCTTGGTACAGCCACTTCTGTTTTTATGTGAGCCAGAACTAGAAACCTGATTCCTCTCGTTCCAGTCAGATACCAGTGTACTATTAGCTATTCCAACACTCCCTCTCTGGCTTTAAGCAGAAATAGATGCCTGCTGCAGATCTCTTCCCCTGAAATTTCTTCAAAAGTGTCACCAAAACTGAATTTTGATCACATGGATTTTTCTGATGATACGTATTTATCCTAAAATAATCACATCTAGGTCATTTCAATTCCTCGAGAGCTAAACCCCGTGACTTAGCTGAGCACAACTATTGCCTTATGTTATTCAACAATCGTGATAAGTTCTTTCCTGTGAGAAAAGACATAAATGCCAATATTTTCAAACTTAAACCCCTGAGAGCTAAATTAATTTCCAAGGACAATTACATATGTGAATTGAGAGCAAACAGTAAGTACAGCCTGACTCAGAAGAGCAGCAATGAAACTACACACTCCTCAGTGAACTTATGAATTATGTAAACAGAAAATCAGAAATTAAACAACAGGCTCCTTCTTGGTGTGGTAATGAAGGTTCTTGGTTACCATGCAAGGTGCTGTTACAATAAAGGTTTGTTAAGAGGCCTATTTTTGTTTCCTGCTTTGATGGGATGAAAAGGTTTTGTGAAGTTTGGGAAACAAATGGCTTCCCTAAATGCAATCTATATCTAGCACGTTTCACCTGGGTACACTTCAAAGTAATTTTTGCTGTGTTTATGTTCATCTTTCAGGCAGCTGAACTACTGACAGCTGTGTTGATTACTCCTGGAAACCTTCCAGAGAATCTGCAAACTTCTTTCAAAGGTCGTTAGGAATTCTTCTTATTCTTTAGGTATGGTATCTTTGTGAGGAATAGTTCTTTCAGTGATCTCCCAACAAGACCTGAAAGTCAACAACTATAACCTCCTCATCACACTTGTAACTTTCTTTTCTCTTGTACTAAATGGCTCTCCGTTAAATGGCTCTCTGTTTATCTTAAATGCAAATTTTACAAAGAAGAAAATATATTTTTCTGATTTTTATTATGAAAACAAGCAATATATAGAATTTTGCAGTTTGTTATCTCCAGATTTTAAAAAACACAAACATGACTGGGGTGCTGAAGAAGAAGCCATGTTCAAGCCAAGCTCGGAAGAGCCAAGCCAGTACAGGTCCCAGTCCTACAATGCTCAACACTTGCCCAAGGCCCCAGTCACTTTACTCCCTGGGTTCCAGGGGGAGCTTTGATTTGTTTGTGAGCGCAGCACTGAATATATGAGGCAAATTTCTAAGTACAATGGACCCAGGTGAGTGAGAATTAATTCTTTCAGCTTTCAACTTCCATTAAAATATGGTCATATTAAATAAATTAAAATGAGTAGGCAAAGAATCTTGTTAAATAGCTGTGATTATATATAGTTTACTATATATACTAAATACCAAAGCATAGGACATTAGTTGCTCTGCATGTTATAAATATGAGTTCTCAAAACCAGAAAAAGATCTTTAACATCCTTCTTCTCATGTGTCTTCAACAGACAATCTAAATTCAAACCTTTTCTTGGTTGTGATAGCTGCTCTGGAAATCATTCTACATCCAAAATCTACACGCCAATATGAAGTATGCTGCAGGTCTAAGAATATTTCAGATACAATCATTAAGGATGTGTTAACATATCTAAATCAGAGTATTTAATATAAGTTTACACTTTCAACCCAACTTTTGGGCTGCAGTGAGAAAATCTGTAGTAGAAAATCAAGCGCAAGCTTTTCTTGCTGTACAGATTTCCAGTTCACCTACATTCACAGATCCTCATTGCTCAGACAAAACTGGAAAGCTCTGGGTCACCTCTCTTGGCCTCTTGAACTTCGTCCTGTTACTGCAAGGTGCAGGCTGCTGGTGAGAACACATCAATTCACACAGGCACGCTGCCCCGTAGGGCTGGGCTGACGTGCTGCTAGACCAGCTCCCATCCTTTATGTCCAGGTTCACACAACAGGCTCCTTGCCTGAGACCATTTGGTGTGTCAGTGCTGAAGCACTTCTGTACCCCTCCCTGCTCCCTGTCCCCACCCCTGGTGGAGAGCTAAAGCATATCTCTTTCCTCTTGGCTTCAGACTGCTCCATACTGCAGACAGGACATTTTAGCAGTCAGCATTTTGCATAGAATTTCCCACATTTAGACCAAGAATTTACTGAATGTCATTGGGGTGAGAGTTACCCCTATCCGGGTCCTCATCAATAAGGCTGAGTTAGAAATTTCTGACATTCTTCCCCACATCCCCGTGAACAGGGGGACAAGGGACTGGTCACCACTGGGGCTTGGGGAGTGCAGCACTTTCTGCAGCTGAGTGGAAGTGGAGATCATCAGCCACTGTCACATCACTCCTATGCTCCCAGGGGAAGCCCTAAGCCCCCACATCTTTCTCCCGAACAGCCTCCAGCCCCATCTGAGCACAGGCAATGACTGACCCAGCTCAAGGGACTCTGGCAGCCGTGGGATGTGATCTGGGGACCATTCCAGATCACTAATGAAGATACAGAAAGATATGGCAGCCTGAGACAAGACAGCAGATTGGCAGCCCCTGGTGACTCAGTCATTCAGCTGTCACCAGTGCTAGTAGCAAGGCGCAGAGCAGCTGTGCAGGATGCTGCTTCAGATGCTGAAGGCGTCAGACACCTGGAAATGCCCTGGGGCCCCTCAAGTAAAATTCTTCCTTAATCGGCTGGCAGCATTGAAGGCAATAAGTTTTCCAAAATCAGCAGCTGTTTGTTTCATGTCCCATCAAACTGGCAGGTGGCCCCAGCTGGTGCAAGCCACCATGGTCCCTGCCTGACTGGACACTGCAGGCCACAGAGATGCTCCATCTCCTCTGCCATCTTCCTCTCAGGGTTGCCAAACCACCTCCTGGGCCTGGAGTAGAAGTGCCCTCTGGTGGCACCCTTGGAGCTCTGTCACGTCTCTGGATTGGTCCATCCTTCGGCTCCTGGTGCCCAGGTCTCTGTTGCCGTGAGATGCTTTCAATACGCATTGCATAATCTTGTTTCATAAACTTGTGAAGTTGAGGCCTCACAGAGAATTCCCTGCTCCTTACTGTGTAAAATCCTCCTCTGCCTTTCTGTAGAAGCAGGATCAGGAACTTGGCTCAACAGGACCAGGAGTGTAACAAAAGCAGAGATAAATCATCCCCTCAAGAGCCTATAAATAATTTGAAGATCCCTGATTTCCTTCCTGTAGAAGATCAGTAAAAGAAGAAGAAAAAGGAGTGCAACAAAACTTGGAGATCCAGGGAAAAACAAAAGAGGGGAACCCAATTTGTCACCCTGAATATATAAGACCTGAATGGAAATTTTGGTACAAGTTTTTGACAGCAGTTTCTACTCTCAGGGCTCAGGTGATAATTAATCAGAAAAGACAGGGTCTCAGAAGACTTTTCTATCTTAAACAGTGATAAACTCGACACTGACTTTTGAAGCAGGAACTTTCCCAGATGTTCTCCACTGAAAAGTACAGATTCCAAACAAGGTTGTTCTCAGAAGCCAAATGGTGATGATGAATGCAGCTGCTTAAATAGTCTTCAGAGCCTCTGAGGACAAGGCCATCAGAATGAAATACCATGCACTGCCCTTTCTCTGCATGTTGTCATCTTTGTGAGATAACTCTTTAGCACTTCTAACTGGCTGTGGCGCTAGCAGAAGCCCATCTTACTTGACTGCGCTAAAAAACGAGTATAAAGAAATGTTTAATTGATACACAAAGGAGAGTGAAGAGAACGTACCTTTTGAGTAGCAAACACATTTGGCATTCCATGTCAGTCACCGAACTGAAAATCCACTTCACTGAGCCAAGCATTTTTCTTAGACATCAAAAGCATTGAGTGGTTTCTTCACTGTATTGTTTGACCCTGCATTGAAGGCAGTACACGCAGCAAATACATTCTTGCCAAAGGGAAAGGAGCAAAAGCTGGGGGTTATGCCCCATGATGCACATTCTCTGTGTGCAAGCTACAATGAAGAGAAAGTTACTACAGAAATCAGACAACCTCACAAAACAGAGGTCATTGACTCTGATCACCCTGTAATAGTTCTGACCTTTAGACTGTGGCTCACTTTCCCCAGGACTCTCTTTTTCCTGTTGCTGCAAACATTTCAGAAAAATCCATGACAGAGTTATTACAAATCTAAGCCCTTCTGTACTTCTTTCCTAGTCAGTGTAGAAGCACAGGCAGTAACATAGATGTTGTTACAGAAAGTAACTATAGTGACTATGTGGATCATTTTGCTTAACATACATATTTTCTTTTTTGGCAACACTCATGGTTTTAAATGAAGTAGAACTGAACCTTTCCCTGAGGAGTTCAATTTAATTTGGTTGGCAGTCATAACTTTTAATAACATCTGGAAGGTCAAGATGAAGGTTTCTGGCAAAATAAGACTGTTTCTGCTAAATACTGAGGATAATCCCTCACTGCTGTCATCTGCAGGGGTATTTTCACAGAATTTTAAAGACACGAGAACCAACATGTCCTCAGAAGCACTTATAAGCAGTCACTTGATGATTGTAATGTTTCACACCACACCCTCTCTTACCAAGGAGATCAAAGTTCTAGAAGTAGGAAAAAAAATCCTTCTAATCTAATGATACAAATATCTAACTATCTAAAAGGTTCACTTGGACATGATGAAAGTGTTTTAGGTAAAGAACTGTATACTTCCAATGATATTACACTTATTAGGAACAGGATATTCTGAAAGACCAATACAGCCTTTTTGTTTGCTTGTTTGTTTTAATTTTTTTGAATGCAGCAGTTCTCCACCAAGTAACCACAGCCACAGAGTTCTGAATCCCAAGTAGATTAATAATAGCTATTCTCAGCATGACAGCAGGATCCCAACCAAGCTGATAGGGCCTATGCTTTAAATAGAAAATCCATTGCAACCCACGTGTGAAAAGATCCATGCTGTGTTTAAGAAATATAATTTGGTGAAGCACATTCTGCAGATCTTGAAAAGAGCCATGAAGTTCTACAAATACTTCTTTACTCCATGGAAATGATTTGTGTTAATTATCCAAGCATTACCTAGGTTCTTGAAATCTAGACATATAGACAGCCTTGACTGTCTTTTCAGTCAGACTCATTAAACGGTGGTATCATTTAGACTAGGTTTTTTAACTCATCTCTCGGTTAAAATGCTAGCAGGTATAATTTCTTTCTGGGTTGAAATATTAATACTCCATAGAACAAACTCCAGTGCATAGCCAAGCATCTCCTCAGAAAGAGTTTCTAAAAGAAACAGGTCTGGAACCTATGCCGTGGCTGTGCCTGATGATGCTCAGCCATTATGCCCATCCCTTAGTTTATATTTGGTGCGGTACTGCTACGCATTTCATGACACAAAACATGAACCACAAGTCACATATTCATTCAGGAAGTTTGACTCTTCCAACAGCTACTAATCATAGCCCAGGTTTAGTAAGAAGCAAGCACCAGCTGAAGGGAAACATGTTGTTCAGTACTTCATATACTGGAGTGTCAGAGTCAGTATTTAGCACCAGTGCAGCAGCCTGGGCCAATCTCCTGGTGCAGCAGGAAATGTCATTGCATTCACGGTACATCTGAGAGTACTTCTCTCCATCTTCTCTCCAGGAACCTATGGCCAGAGCAGTTACCTGCTGGTTAGGGACGGTTCAGGAGATGCCATGGCAGAACAGCCACTGGCCAGGAAGCACATCCTCTAAAGGCACAGGGAAGATCCAGGCTGGCAGCGGCTTTCACCCTATGCTTTTGTAGTCTGCAGACCTCTGTGCTTTCTGATTGTGTCAGGCCTATTTTCTATAGGCCATACTTTGTGCTACACACCGAAGAGCCTGTTCTGACAGTTTTTCTCTTGCCATGGAAGCTCTGGGCCTCCCTAGTGGCGGTGCATCATTTAGGAACCAGATACATGTTCACTTCAGATACTGCTTGGTTTGTCAAGATAAGCTCACATCCACTTGGTTTTACTTAAGGTAATCCTTTATGTTTTCCACATTCCTGCAACTTGCTGTTCATAACTAACAACCAATCTTGCAGTGAGAGTCAAGAGAACAGCTGAGGGAAAAAACTAGGACAGCGCTGAAAAAAAACCCCAAACAACTGGTTAAGAAAATAAATGCATTTTGAAATGTTATCCATAGAAAAACTGGAAAGCAGTAGTTTTTGGTGTTTGGCTTTTTCAATGCTCTGAGCTTTCAAAATATCCCTAAGAATGTAAGAGAATCATTTATATGAAGCCATTTTAAAATGTGAGGGTAGATGAAAATGTCTTAGTACAAATGCTGGATAGCTTCCATTTTGCAATTATTATTTTGTATTCTCTTAATAGAACTTCTGAATAAAAATTAACTATCTAAGCATTTAAATCATATAAAACCAAAATAAGACCATATTCAAAAGAACCTTGTCTTTTTTTCCATTCTTTCTATCCACACTTATAAATATGCCTTTCCTTTTCCCCTAACCTTCTGTGATTTGGGGTTATATCTATCACTATCTTCAGTTTCCACCTGTAAAATTACCGTATTTCCTCTGTTACCCAGATAATAACTTAGATGAAACAGAGGGGTTTTTTACAGTATATTTGTTCAGTGTCTGTTGGCACTAATTCTTGACCTTGTCGAGAGTCGGAAGTTAATAATAACCTTCTAACATCCTTCTCTACCAAAAATTAAAAGCTACTTAAGCCATGGGTATTTCTTAGGCAAAAAACACCTAACATATTACTAAATAGACAGGGATTAATAACATGTTCACCAAAAACACCAAGAAGGCTGAGAGATATTTCATTTAATTTAACTTACAATAACATACTATATGTATTTTTTTGTGTTTAAATTATAATAGTCTGCCTCCAACTCATGTTTACTGGTAAGCTATTGTATAGCCCATACTGAAACACAAGGTATGAACAGAATTTTGGGATCAATTCTCTCTAAATGCTGAGAAGATGGTACACATGCAATGTTTGTTAGGTAATTTAAATGGCTGAATAGATACAGACGGGAATTAAATTATTCACTGGCAACATACAGCAACTCCTTTCAAAAGCTTTAATGGAATTTAAAGAAGCCTACCACGAGAGACTGAAATTGACAAATTATATACATTAATCTTGCCATGGCCTTTGAATGTAAATTATAATTTAGAAACTTTTATGTGACATTTAATTTATATTTATCACATCGGAGTAACAATGATGTAACCAATAATGGTTACATGTTTGGGAAATAAAGAGTGGAAATTAAGAATATACCTGGAAGTTGAAATTCTCCATTTCCTGGCTTTTTCTCCCATTTTTTTTCCATTGATTTTTCCTTACTCTGACAAAATTAGTATTACAGCATTTCTCACACCCTCAGTACTATGCTGACAGTTTTTTAATAGGTCAAGATAATTTGCTGACACAAAAATGAGCTTATTTTTCAAACAAACAGGGTTGGGATTTTTTATTTATAAGTGGGAATTTTTCCACCTTGCCTTTCTGAGTGGAAGGACACAGAAGAGCTGAGTATGGTAGTCTAGCCCAAGTGTATTTTATTGCAGGACTTCACTGTATGTATTCAGTTTGGAGAGCCATACGAAACCTTCACTTTTTCCTTAATTTTTTTGCTTACACAGGCCAGTATCATACACTCCACCAGCTTGAAGAAGGTCATTTTGAAGGAACTAACGTGGTTACAGTTTAGGAAAACAGAGTTATAAAATTGTAAATCGGGCATGTGCCATCTCTGCACTATAAGTCCAGACCTGAACTACCATCCACTCTGCTGCTGACAGGAAGCCCGAAGGCTTAATGCAAAGGATTTAATGACTGGCTGGACACAAAGGGTCATGCAGTAAAGAGAGCTGAGAGTTGCTACGACTCATTGATCTACTACAGGGGTTAAAATAGCTGCCACAATGGAACACTAAAACAATGCACGCATACATTTCATCAGGATGGAATTCCTCTTTACCCTGAATAAAATTAAGTTGTTTTCTTCCTTAACAATGTTCCTGCCGACTCAGCAGAGGCCGAGCGACAGCTCTCCGTGCACGTGGCAGAGTACAAAGTTTTAATGCGCGCTGCCCCGGCAATGTAGGGCAGCAAGACACGGAAACACAAATGATTAAGCTAAGAGAGACTGTTGTGCTTTACTGAACAGTTTTTTAGTTCTGTTGGAAAGTCCCGGCTCTGGAAGGAGAGGTGAGATTTGAAGACGAGCACAGGTGATCGCTTGCCACTGAAGAGGAGGACGGCTGTTTCCAGGGCTTACACACTCCTAATCCCCGGAACACTGACCCTCTCAAAGGTCTGGCCGACTTCACCTAGGAATGCAGCCTTTCTCTCTGCTTTGGAGTAGAATTCAGAACCGAGTTTGGCTACATTTTGTCCGACTCCCGTGCTCTTCCCCGGTAGGACCGCCGCCCTCAGCACAGACCCGCCCCCCACCCTGGCTCCGCCTCCCGCCCGAGCTGCGGGGCCGGGCCCTGGCAGAGCTTCAGGACCAAATGCCGGGTCCTGAACTTGGGTCACATTAACTCCAGGCAGCGCTACAGGCTGGGGAAAGAGTATCTGGAAAGCTGCCCACCGGAAAAGGACCTGCGGGTGCTGGTCAACAGCTGGCTGAACATGAACCAGCGTGTGTCCAGGTGGCCAAGAAGGCCAAGGGCATCCTGGCTTGGATCAGGAATAGTGGGGCCAGCACTAGTGTGGTCCCCAGGACCAGGGACGTGATTGTCCCCCTGTACTCGGCACTGATGGGGCCACACTCGAGTATGGCGTCCAGCTCTGGGCCCCTCAATTCAGGGAGGACATTGAGGTGCTGAAGAGTGTCCAGAGAAAAACAGTGAAACTGGTGAAGGGTCTGGAACACAAGTCCTGTGAGGAGTGGCTGAGGCAGCCGGGGTCGTTTAGCCTGGAGAAAAGGAGGCTCAGGGGGGACATCATCACTCTGTGCAACCACCTGAAAGGAGGCTGTAACCAGCTGGGGGTCGGCATCTTGTTCCCAGACAACTGGTGATAGGAGAGAGGACATAGTCTCAAGACGCAGCGGGGAAGGTTCAGATTGGACATTATGAGGAATTTCTTCACAGAAAGGGCGATTGGGCATTGGAATGGGCTGCCAGGGAGGTGGTGGAGTCACCGTCCCTGGAGGTGTTTAAGGAAAAACTGGATGTGGCACTCAGTGCCATGGTCTAGTTGACATGGGGTGTTCGTTCATAGGTTGGACTCGATGATCTCGGAGGTCTTTTCCAACCCAAATGTCTCTGTGCTTCTGTCGCTGAGAGCGGGGCAGTCCCGCCGTGCCCCAGCCTGACCCGCGTGCCCAGCCCCGCTCCCGGGCCTCCCCGCCCGCGTGCCCGGCAGGCGGCGCTCGCGGCGGGCGGGCGGCGCTCTGTCCCCGCGCGGCGCTCTGTGGCCGCGG
>VZRV01007585.1:626575-693112 GCA_013398115.1 Falcunculus frontatus
GCCGAGGGGGGCAGTGTGTGGGGCGGCGCGCGCGGGTGCCCCTTACATAACCACGGGGAGCGGGGGGGAAAGGGGGGCGGTGCCGGCAACACCCGGAGCGGGGCTGGGATGGGCCGTACCGGGATACCTGGGCACCAGGGTCCGCCGGAACCTTCTGCTGGCTGCGGCTTTGCATGGGGAAGTGGGGGCCCGGGGGCTAAATAAGATCCCGGGGCGGAAAGCAGCAGGCGGGGTGCGCACGCTGGGGCAGCGTGAGAGGAGGCGAGGAGGGCACTGCCCCGAGCTCCCTCCTGGCCGGCGGACCCTGTCGGACCCGGCCGGCCCTGGAGCACAGGGAGTCTTAAATTTCCGCTTTTGGCTGAACAGTAATAGCTGCTCCTTTAGCAAAGCTAACTTTGTTATGCGTGCTGGACAATCTGTTTGAAAAATTTAAATAGGCAGGAGCTGACATGTTTCTCTGTCTATTTTACAATAGTCTAATACATAGTCACTTACCTAACTTAAAAAAAATGTCGAAGATATCATAGTCGTAAGGGGTTTTTTACTTGTAGTTTCCATTTTTAAGGGAATTGCTTTATTTGAGATCAGCCATGGATATGTTTTGTCAGCACTTCTGTTGTGCTTAGGTAATCACAAAATCACAGAATTTATAGGGTTGGAAGGGGCCTCTGGAGATCATCTACTCCAACCCCCCTGCCAAGGCAGGGTCACCTAGAGCAGGTGACACGGGAGTGTTTCCAGGTGGGTTTTGAATGTCTCCAGAGAGGAAGAGGGACTTCATTGTAATTCAGGCAGATACTGGAAAACCTTGATAGATCAGCCCTTCATACTGTAAACCAAACTAAGTAAAGGATGGTTGTAGTGCTATGTTTCTTGCAGTATTTGAGCTCTGTTTGTCATCTTAAACAGTGAGTGCAAATACATATTTCAGTAGCAAGGCAGTTCCAAGGGAAGTGTTCTGTGTCTTGGCTTTTGGTACTTTGACATCATTTTAAATGTAGCTTTTTATCAGGTGTCACTTGATTTTCCAGCTTGAGAGGATTAAAAAAAAAAAAAAGCTGGAAAAACGTGAACCACTGGATGAAATAATACAGCACCTTTGTAGTAGTGTCCTTTGGGTTGTGCTGTAGACATCTTTAATACCCAGGAACTCTGATGGTTTATCAAAATATTAGTATTTTTAAAATCTAACATTTAAAATTGCTTGCTGCAGCTCTGTAGGCCAACAGTCACTTACACCAATGAAATCAACAACAAAGTGAAACTTTGATCACTTGTTCTCTGGTTGCCCAGAAAACCTGGCTTTTTTGCAAGCTGTCAAGTGGATACTCAGAAATTACCTCCTGATTTTCCACCACTCCAGTAGCTGATAAATCCATCTCGGTGGATTTAATTCAAACGGCATAGTTGATAATTTGTTACAGGCTGTTACCAGTGGTAGACTTTGATCATACCTGACTTAAATAGGTGAAGAAGAAAGATCAGGAAGACAAAGAAGAGGAGGATGTTAGTTACATCTTTAAGGCATTGTCTTCTTTAACTAAAACTTTGTGTTAAATTCCACACTTGACATTTGGACTTTATATATATAAGCACACACAAAGGCACAAATATATGCCACTTTAGATACTATATTGTGGCCTTATCAATGTTGCCCTCAAAAGCTCTGAGTGGTAGCATGAAAGTAACCATCTATATACTCAGTTTCCATAAATACCACTAGAATGTTACAACTTCTTCTACAGTTTCAAACCTTAGAGCCTACTATTAGAACTTCACACAGCTTGCCAGAACGCTGAAGAGACTTCCCAAGGTTAGAAAGTTCTGAACACCAGTAGCAGCAGCACCAAAGACTGTGTCAGTGCCTGGAGGAACAGGAAATATGATGTTGTTGTATGCTTGAACTTCTGCTACAAAGTGTCAGACAGACTTTCTGAACTGGTGATTGTCTCATAGCAGTGTTACGGCCATTGTGGTTCTGATGGGTTTTGTGCTTGACTGAGCTGTATTGTGGAGCTACAAAACTGAATTGCATGGTGAGAGCTTGGATAAGAGGGGCAGTCGGGGGTCATGGTCAGACCTAAGTGGAAGCTGCTTCACCTCAGAACAAATGTGAAAGTTGCTTCTCTGCAGCACCTGAAAGCACCAGATACTGGGGTTTGCTGATGAGAGGCCATTCTGGTTCTTTCTAGTTACATCAGTTTGTTGTTAAATAATGTAATCTTCACTTTTTGATATTCCAGAGTTGAATTCAGAGTTGGAGAGTTAATGGGCAATGAATCATTCTCAGGGGGAACAGGAAAGAACTTATTATTCAGGGTCATTTTTTCCAAAACACGTGCATGAAGAACAGGATGCAAAGTGTGTGTGCACATAGAAAAATAGTGACTCTTGCACGGTGGAATTTTCTTTGACCATGGCTGTAGGTCATAAGGTGCATAGCTTTACACATTGACCCTCAGCAGAGTTTATTGATTTGAAGCTACCAGTTGCTTAAGAGTCCACGCAATTACACTCATAATATGCTTAGTTGGATTTATAAAACAATTGGCAATATCTAGAACTTCTCATAGCTTTGAAAAAGTAAAATTTAGGTTTAACTTATTTTAGTAAGCTAACAGGAAGTTTTTCCCGAGTAAGGAATTCATTTGCTTACTGCAATGCAAATTGTTTTTCCCCAGAAGTTTTGAGAATAAGTGAACACCTTGCTGTGAGAATCACCAGGCCATTAAATGAGCAGATTCAGAGAGCAATGGACATCTTTCAGGGAACAGTGTGCTTTTAACTTGCTTTCATTGGTGCCAGAGTATCCTTAAAGCAATGGTTTCATGTGCTTTGTGCTTGTCTGACCCTTTGTGAGGCTGATCCAACCTACAAAGTTGTCAACTTGCTGCAGTGAAACAGCTCTGTTGGAAGGAATGCAGGAGGAGGTGGGCATGCCACAGCGAGTGGGTAGGGCCTGTCTATCAGTTGGAGAGACCTGTCCTGTGCAGCCATCTGGAAGTGCTCTCTGGGATAAAGGAGTCATTTGCTAAGTGGAGTGGCAGTTCTGGTCATCCTCATCAGCAGAGGAACCAGGGACTCCTGATGTTTGCAGCAATGCTGCAAATCATCGCTGCTCAATATGGCAATGATGGAAGTGCTCTTTATGTCTCTTTGTAGCATCACTGATGTGATATTGAATACCTGTTTCTGTTAATTCTAAGTTTTCATGCTGCGTGAATGAATTCAATCAAACAACACTTTCATAGATAGAATATTGTTTGGGTGGTTTTCCTTTTGAATCACCTGCATTCTTTTGCTTTATGTGTAGAAACTGTCTAATACTGTATAAACTGTGAATATGGTCACAATGTGACTTCTTTATAGAAAAAAATTAGTCTTCAGTGCCTTTTGGAATGTTTTGTGGATTTTGGCCAAGAACAAAGGTGATTCAGTCTTGAAACTGCATATTTGCAGTATTCTTACATCAGTGCTTTCAGTTGGTATTTTTCTGACAAAGGTTTCTGATATGCGTGTGTTACACTCTTGCAGGTTCGCTGGATAGTGGTTGATAGAGAAATAATTAACAAAAGAGAAAATCTCAAACTCATATATTCTATAAAATGGGAATTTTATATTCATTTCCTTAATAGATTTAAGAGAAGGAGTCAAGGGAAGATACCATGCATCTGTCAATAAACAGATAAAATACTTGATTTTTATTTCTGTTTAATTGTGTGTTTAGAGCTGTGGCTAGCTGAATGGTATTAAAATAGACACCCATTCTTTAGAGGGAGAGGCATATGCTCACTTCTTTATCCACAGAACCTCTTGCAACCTTTAGTTGTAAGAAAATGTCAAAAATAGGGAATAAAGAAGGTGCGGGACCTATTGAAATATTACTGAAATTATGAAATAAGAAATAAAAAATATCTTTTCTTGCTAGGCAGTAGACTTTGTCCAAGTTGTGTAGCAAACTTGCAAAATACTTATGTCTGTTTGTTATTTTGGTTTTTTTCCCTTTCATCAAGAGCACCAAGGAAACATCTGTGTTAGGTTCAAGAGTAGCAAATTACTTAAGTCATTGTTGGACATTATTAAATCTCTTCTGTTCAGCCTCTGTTTAACTTTTCCAAAACTCAAATAGAATTTTTCTATTTCACAGTCTCCACTTTCAAGAAAATTATCTTTAACAGTTTGTATGTTGTTTTAGTGGTAACTCTTTAGGTAGAAAACACATCCTCCTGTAGTTTTACTGTGTCTATTTCCTAGAAATCCTAAAATTTTGTAAGATGTGTTTTGAGTTTATGTAACATGATCAGGCAGATAATGTTCTTGTTGCTCTTTCTGGTGATCTTCCAGTCCCTGTCTTGCATCAGATGAAATCAGTCTTTCATCCTCTTTCAATTTATTCTGGTTTCATTTTGCTACATGGTAAAGTTTCTAGAATGTAATTGTGTAATTTGTCTTGTAAATTCAAGTTCTTTAAGCAGTAGTGTAATAAGCTTTTTATCCTTGTCAGCAGATATATGCAGAGTCTGTCGGTCGGAAGGAACTCCTGAGAAACCCCTGTATCATCCATGTGTGTGTACTGGCAGTATTAAATTTATTCATCAGGAATGGTGAGTTCTGTGTCTGTGGGTTTCTTAATTTTTTTTTTCCCTAATGAAAATGCATTAATGTGTTTCTAAAAATACTTCAAGTCTTTAGGTTAACTAGTGAAAAAAATCAAATTTTCAGTGGAAATGTGTTAGGGGTGTTGATGTTTTATATATGATGTTTCATTACAATTCAGGAAAAATTAGTAATTATATATGGAAAGAAAGTAGTGACAATTATTTGTGTTTGGAACTGCAGGTTCTGATTGTATGTCAGCTTTATGAAAACTAAGCAGGAAAATCAGTATGCTGGCGCTTTTTCTGCCCACTTATAGTTGTGAATAGAAAGAACATCTAACTGCACAGAAAAAAGCAAAAATACCCTAGTACTTTTTAGTCATTTTGAGGTGTGTTTGATCAGGAAGTGCTAAAGTAAAAACTATAGTTCTGGTCTATAGCACACATTCCTTTTGATGGTATTTTAATAGTCCTTCTTTCGCAAATACAACAGTTCTAAATCTTAGCTGTGTGCATCTATGTGTCATATCTTGAAGTATTTATAAGATCTGGTGTCACTGGTGGGTGTCCATGCCAGGATATCTGCTTTGATCAACAATGTACTCAAAGAATGTACTTTATCAATACTGTGACGTATGTCAGTTTACCTTTTTCTACTGTTTGAAACTTACTTGATGGCCTAAATGGACTTAATAACCATGCTAATTTAAGTCCTGCTTGACAGTACAAATATCCTGATTTAAGTTTGAAAGCAGAGAATTGGTGTGTTTTCCTTAATGGGGGATAGGGCTGAGAGATGTGTAGCATGTGTTAATGTGATCACTTTTTATTGCAGCTTAGTTCAGTGGCTTAAACACAGCAGAAAAGAATACTGTGAATTATGTAAGCACAGATTTGCTTTCACACCAAGTAAGTATGTTTTACCGCTCCTATTTTTTTCAGAATTTTTCTCACTTAGTATCTATGAAGTGATTACTTTTTCATTCACTGTGATAGATCCAAACTTGTGGTTTAAATTCTGTATTCTTGTTTGAATTGCAATATTTATGCATGTTTTTGCAGACTGTAGATTGCTTAAATAATGGATAATTTGGTTCTTTGATAATCTTAAGTGAGACATAAGAAGTATTATTCTTTTCTGACAGCCTCAGTCCCATTCTTTTGTTGCCAGCGTTACAGTGTGTGGCATGTTTTCAGCTTCACTGATAAATTTGAGTGTTTGGAAGTCTGAATGGTAAAGTGAAACCATGGGAAAATTTGAATTTGAAAGGCAGTTTTCAGTTACCTTTGAAGGATCTACCTGCAACACTAACACTTGGCTTCTGTCAGTTTCAGTTCAAGTGATCTTGACAGATAATGGAAATTATGATTATTCCACTTACATTTCAGTCAAGATATGCTAACTACCCAGTATTAAATTGCCTTTTATGTTACATGCAACTAAATAGGTTAGGCAACTTATGATGAAGAATTACTGTATCTTCATATAGTTCCCAGAGGATTCTTAATTACATTTTAACTGATTATAGTAGGAATAGGTGAGGTCCTTTGGCTTGGTGGCAGGCTAGTATTATTTAGTATTGTCTGTTTATTGCTTGTTGAGCAGGTAAAGTGGGGTTTATGCTACATTTTTCTCTTTAAATTTACTGATTTATTCCTGCTCCCCTCTCACCTTTTTTTGTGTGTTGGGTTTTTTTTTCTCCTACTTTTGTACTTTGGTAGAGAAAACTGAGGCTAAGGTGGTTTAGTTCATGTATTTTCTCTTCCAAAAATCCCTTAATCCACCTTCCTTCTATATGTTGAATCTCGGTATGATGTACTTCTGCCAACAATTAATTAAACACATTAGACCAGCAGTGAAAAGTGTGATATTAACTCTGTCTTGTAAGGGTAATAGCATCTTTTATGTTGAACACAGCAATGCTTTCCAGTTTTTATTCTTAAATACTACAGTGACCTGTATGAGCAGTGTTAGAGATCATTTGCTTGCAGGTTTTATTTGTTAAACAGTTTTTATAAAGGCATTATATTGCTTCTGTGTGGAAGCCTTTGCAAACTAAGAGTGATACTCAGTTCTGAATCTCCCTACAAGTTAATTAGCCACTTTCAAAATTATATTCTGTGACTAGGTCCTCTACCGAATTTAGTGCGCAAGACCAGAAAAAGGCATTCCAGTGATTTATTAGTTGTTAAGAAACAAGACTTTCTAGTTTTGTATGAAAACGAGAAAAACCGACCCAAAAAGTTTATCCTGTTTTCCTTGGGCTCTAGGCAAAAAGAGGTTGAGACATTCTAAACTAAATACACTTTATATGCATGTTACTATTGATAAGAGGGTTACTGCCCTTATCAACAGAGGTGTTCCTGCAGAAGTTAATCCTTGACTGACAGTGGTGTTGCCAGCACAGCTTGTAATGTACCTGCAGGTTATGGACAGGGGAGAAAACTAAGTTGAGTTAATGTGGCTCAACAAGTTACCATTTGTCATAGGAGCTTTGAAATTGGTAATAAGGAACCACTTTCTTCCTCGTGCAATAGAGTGTATCCTCCACATTCAGCCTCTAGTAAAGGTCTGCTTATCCTCTGCCACACACTTATCACTCCCATGACCAAGCAGGCTCAGCTGATAAGGTTTTCTTCTTGGCTTTCCACATTGCAATGTGCTTTTTCCTACCAGGCTTCACACAGTGGTAGCACATCAGGTACCCTGCACAGATTCCTCCTGCCCTCCCTACCTGTTGGGTATTGTTCCATTGTTTCCCTCACACTCAACACTCATGCAGTCATGGTTTCCTTAGTTTGTCTTATCCCTCTTTCTTTGGAAGATAATGTGTCTGTCCAGTCTGGAAGCTGGATCTGCTTGTGGGAACTGGGAAGAAGTCAGAGGTGCTGGAGAGAGAATGATAAGGCAGAAAAAAAAGGGATTGGTGTATATACCAGTCATCCCAAGCAAAGTTGGATCTGGCCTGTAGCCATGCGAGGTGTGACACACTTTCAAATAAGTTGGTTCACCATGGGATGTGGTCAAATAAGCACATGCATGTAATTAATATCTGTGCTTCAGCAGACAAGCACTAATAGTATAATAGAGTAATAGTGCAGTAATACCAGCAACTCCTCTCTCGTTTAGCTTGGTTTGCTTGCTAAGGCTGTTGCTGTCATTCTGTCAAAAATGCTCCCTTGCTAGTGTAACTTCTTGTGTATGGAGTATTCATAAACTATTTCTAGTGCATTTCTTCCCAAAGTTCTGTAACATTTTGTGGTTCTTTTAGTACCTGAACTGCTAGTTTAGTTACTGTTTGGAAGGAAGGAAAAAGGGGAAGATTCAGCTTGCATTTTGGCAGAAGTACAAAGGAACAAATTTTTCTTTTGAATAGTAGCATCATTCTCTAAATGTGTTTTGTCATGTAGGTGAATGACTCAATTTCAAATACACTCTTTAAAGCTAAATTTTTTATGTTTTGAAATTAATTCCTTTTCTGCAGTTCTTCAAGGTAGGAATTAATACAACTATTAAAAAAAGTAGCTTTTGACATTTTTAAATTGTCAACGTGCCTGTTCAT
Source organism: Falcunculus frontatus (assembly GCA_013398115.1). Classification (NCBI taxonomy): domain Eukaryota; kingdom Metazoa; phylum Chordata; class Aves; order Passeriformes; genus Falcunculus; species Falcunculus frontatus. Next base: position 634,737 of record VZRV01007585.1, read on the forward strand.
TTTTAACTTGTGAGTTTTCTTTCTGAGTTTTTAAAGAGTAAGTACTCTCTATTCCTTTCATCCCCGCACATGTGCTTTCTTTTGTTGTGGGCAAGGAGGTGCTTCTATTAATGCTATACTAAACATTCATATGCACTGACACATGAAAGAAGGTGAGGTTATATTTCCCGAGAAAATACAGTTGTCAAAACTTCTCCATTCTGTAGGAGGTAATATTAATATAAATACTGTCAAAAACACAAATATGGAAGCAGATTAGGCTGATCTTTGGCTGGAGATTGGGATGGGTTCATCTCTCCACTTCCTATGCAGCTTCATTGCTGGTATGTGGTACATACAATGTCACAAGCTTAGTTGAAACAAAGATTGTAAAACTAAAGGAAGCCGTATGGGTAGGGTGTTCATTATCATGTAATTTGGATTTTATTGAAGAATATATTAAACTGATTTCTTAACCTGTTCATTTTGATAAACTTTTAGCACAGTAGTCCATAGCTTCAGCATTTCTAGAAAGTTTAATTTGAAAAAATAAACTTCTGGAACAAAATACTACATGCTGGCACAGAATTCAATGTGTCTTCTGCCAGCTCCAGTGTGCAGAGTACACACAGTTGAGATTTATATGAATGTTATTTCATATATTTGTTAGAGCTGTGCTTGCCTGAGGAGTGGAGTTTTTCTCCTTTTACCCTTAGTGGTCTGAAGCAAAGTCTGCATATGTTTGAAGGGTGTAAAACACAAAAACACGGAACGGTTTGGGTTGGAATGGTCTTTTGAAAATCATCTAGTCCAACCTAAAGAATAATTCACAAGCCCTGTTTTACCAAACCAGTGCTTTCACCCAGCAGCTGTAAAATACATGGTTTTTACTTATGAGTTACACAGTCTTATTTCACAATCAGTGTACAAGGATGACTGAGATGGCATATAAATTGCTTGCAAATGTAGTAGTAAATAGAAAACCTGTGGGTAATAGGGTTGCAAGTGTGATGATTCTGTGAAGTAGGTTAAATGGCAGCTTCTAAGGGTAGCCTTGTGGTTTTCCTACCTTATTTGTGTCAGTGTAAGAACAGATTTTTGTTATACCATCTGTTTTGGAGAAGTAAAATTAATAATTGTGTTCTTGGAAAAGTTAGGCTTACAGGTGGGGAGGGAAGGGTAGAACAAAACCCCACCTCCTGAAAACAACCAACCGACCAAAAGAACCCCACCCAAATTTAGGACTCAACTAAATTAGCAGTTACACTGCACAGGTGTGACATAAGTGTCCAAAAAGCTTTCTAGTAGTTTTTCCATTACCTGTACAGCTCAAAGAAGTTGAGCTAAACCTATGAAAAACTCAGCCAAAGTCTCTTTGAATTTCATGCTGTAATAGAAAAAAGACCAAATATTGTTTCAGTTGGTCTCTAGTAGAAAGATTTTTATTTGGAGGAACTGTGGTAAAAAATGCAGGAATTTGGTTTCTCAGTTTGAGTTAGGAAGATTACTGGGATAGAAAGTAAGGGATGGAGATGTGGTGAGGAGGATGCGTGTGCGGAAGCAAGTGAAGAGGATTTATGCTGTGGTGGCAGGGGTCAGAGTCTCAGGCCTCAAAGTGGTAGTGGGGAGTGGATTAAGGGAGGTGCTGTGTGAACAGAAAATGGCACTAGATGACAGACACAAGTGGGGGGATAAGCTATGAAAATCACTGGCAGCAAGCTTTAGTGCTGCAGGGTGCTTGCACACCAGGGGTTCCTGTCATGCTGGGAATTCCTGCACTTCATGCACCTGAATGTTGCAGGACACAGAAGGATTTTACCTTGTTGTCATGGTATAAAGCTTCTAGTGGAAAAAGTTTTACATATTTTGATGTGTGACAGTGGACAGGAAAAACAGCTTTCCTCCCACCCCCAGCTTCTGAAATCATCAAAAATCACCAAATTGTTAAAATTTGGGGGGTATAAGCTTGTCTTCTCTGAGTAGTCATTGTGCTTTTATTTGAAAAAGCTCACTTGTAACCCTAAAGCCTGTAGAAAAGTGAGCATGCAAAAATGCTAACTTATATAATCCCTTCTGCTTTACTGAATTAGGATGGACATTCTTTTCTTGTGTGAGTGTTCAGCAATTCCTGAAAGATGCATTTTTACTTTTTTTTTTTAATTTCAAATCCTTCCAACTTAACAACTTGTCCCTAACAAATAAATCATTAATACAAAGTTAGTGTTTTCTGAGTAGTCCTTGTTGAGTTTCAAACTGTTCGTCAAAATATATTTTTTGAAAACGAGAAAGATCTCAAAGCATGTGCTGACTTGTCTGAGTGGTACCATAAATATTTAACAGATATACTCTAAACAGATATTCTTTTGCACCCTTGACAAAGGTTTTTTGTCTCCTGTGGCAGAAATTTTTCAGAATGTTTATTCAGTGTGAGCTGAGAGATCATTATTAAGACTTCGGTTAGCACTTTCTATGGTTCCAAATTGTGTGCTAAATCTGATTCTGTAACAAGAAAATTGTAAACTGGTAGAAGATGTCACAGTATGTTTGTGTCCTGCTTTCAATTTACTGCTATATGCTCTCATAGCTACACTTCCCTAGTGTTACACTTTCAGCACTTTCTTTCATGAATTCCAGTTCCTTGCTGGATACCTGGCAAATAACAAGCTTTGAAATTTCAAACCAGTTATTACTTGTCTAAGGGGGTGCTGTTTTGTTGTTACTTTGTGTCAAATATAATCCACATATTGTTGAAATGCACCAGTTTCTCCCCATTCTTTGACTACTTCGGAGTGTCGATACTGTTTGTTTGTGCTTTTGAGTTCTCTTTACAATACAGAAACTTAGGGAAATTGCCCTGGAGAGAAAAGAATTTCTTTCTCCAGTAGAGGCTTCTTCTCTGAGACCAGTAAAAAGATGATGGGGAATGTAGTTGAAAGGGATGCAGGTAGATAGCATAAAGCAGTATTTGTTAGACTCTTAAAGGATTGCTCATGAGAGCAATGTAGAAACTAAGTACATGTAATGAAATTGTTAGATGTTTTCTAATTGTTTGCGAAAGAAGACCTCAACACTGTTTTTCTTGACTTTTGAGTAGGGATGGGCCTATGCAACACATAAGTGTTGAATTTGAAAAGTCAAGAAAATTTAGTATTATGAGACTGTCTATACAGGGTGAGAGATTTGCATTGTGCTTGGTAATAGGAGCATCCTTAGAAGAAATTCTGCATGATATGAAACAGATATCTGTTGAAAGTCAGTCGTGGTGTGTAAATTTCAATGTATGTGGATACTTAATCAATTCTCTTCAGTTTTCCTCCCTGTGTGCTGCTTTTGTTTTGCTGGGGTTTTTTTAGTCTGTGCTGTTGGATGGCAAGTAGAATCTAAATTATCTAGCACAAACAAATGGATAGTGTGCAAAAATTGCTAATTGCTCTTGTTCCTTGTGCTCTTTCCGTGAACTAGGTTTATAAATAACAGACAGAAGAACCTTTGAGGTAGTGCTGAGTGAGAGAGATACTGATTTTAGAATCTGCTTTTTCTTGAGCTTATTTTTAGGTAGTCGGAGTTTACAGTTCATAAATGAACCTATTAAAAAAATTTCTCGTAAGTCAGAAACTAGCATGGAGCTTATTAATTTTCCCATTCCACCCACTACACAGTGAAACAAATGTGTTATGTGAAATTTTTTTCTTTGTTTGGACTTATCTCTTGAGAACATAAAATATGCTTATTCTTCTAGTAAGCTTTTGTCAGATACAAACAGTTTGTAGTTGGCAGGACTTTTACATAAATGCTTCTTGAAAGGACAAGCTGTTTCATGAGTGCCTTTTCTACACAGTTTATTCCCCAGATATGCCTTCACGGCTTCCAATCCAAGACATCTTTGCTGGACTGGTTACGAGTATTGGCACAGCAATACGATACTGGTTTCATTATACACTTGTGGCCTTTGCATGGTTGGGAGTAGTACCTCTTACTGCATGTAAGTATTAATTTTTTGTACGTAATACTGTTTTACACAGGGAAATGCGCCCCTTCCTGCAACAAAGTTTTGTGAGACCATTATTGGTTTATTAAAAAAAAAAATCAAAGACATTATTTCATTTACTTTCACTCAGAAATTCTACCTGTTTTACTCTTAAGCCAGTAGCGCAATGCAGAAAGGTATTAAGGCATAGGAGAGAATGCATGAAAGGGCTTTTAAATGTCTTACTCCAGTAAAATGCATGTTGTCAATTATCTTCTTTAAAATCTACACGGAAGTTTTTGTTTGATGCCATTTATTAATATTAGGATAGAAGAGTTATCCTATTTTTTCTAACCATCTAAAAATGAAAGTGCAGGGGGTTTTTTATGTGAAAAGTAAAATTCCTTTGCAATCATGGACAAATTGATTATTAAAACTCTTAAAAAAATCTCAAACAAAGTCATGTAAATAGTAAAGGAATTCAGTAGAAAAGAGAGCACACATTTAAATTATTGTAGTATCCAGTTTGAAATTCACTTTCCAAATAGGCATGGAAAAAGAATTATGGATGTTTCAACAAGCTAACAATACAGAGAAAATGGAGAAAGGCAGAAGGGATGCATTGTTCAGTCACAGGAATCATTGGAAGTGCATCTTTGCAAACCATAATATACCCCTTGAACAAAAGAGCAGGGAGTAAAAGCATCTCCCCAGACAGTTTCTCAGTATGTTCTGTGTTTTTATTTGTAGCTGGCATAGGCTTAGTTTGAGAATAGCACAATATTGGCATCACCTAATTATCTGCAGTAGACCATATATGCTGATGGCCTACTTATTAAGTACAAATCATGGTAAAAAGCTAACATTAACTAGCATCAAGTATTAATCCATAAAACAGTTATTTAAAACAGGTGATGAAATGGTGATTATCCTTGCTACATGATATCATAATATCAGAAGTTTATACACATTCAAAATATGATTGAACAAATTAATGGGGGAAAAATTCCATCAAGGATTAATTAGCTGTGAGATATTTTGGTATAGGAAGTTAAGTGTATGAGAATGTATTGAAGAAGTATCACCGCAAGTATCTTTAACCTGCTTGCGTATTCTTCCTTAGGCATCCATTAGTGTGACCAGTGCTGGAGACAGGTCTAGATGAATCTTGGGTCTAACCTAGTATGGCAGTTCTTACACTTTGAATGTGTACTTTTAAAGATGTGCAGCTAAAATACAGCTTTCTTCCATGTGGTTATATATGGTCTTGATTTCTGTTCATGTACTGAAAGTTGAGATTTTCTTCCGTGTCATAAATTTAGTTGGACACCAGGTGAAAAGAGGGTACCTGTGGTCCTTTCCAAGTGAGGCTATAACCAAAATCAAATTTATACCAAGCTTCTGTTTATTCATGCAGGTCGTATCTACAAGTGCTTGTTTACTGGCTCTGTGAGCTCACTACTGACGCTGCCATTAGATATTCTGTCCACGTAAGTACTTCAGCAGTTTGATACAAAAACCTGTTTTAGTCAGATTACCCTGAAAATGGTAACCTTGGAACTTAGTATCCCTTTCATCCAGTTACACTTGTTATCTTCCATCGCCTTAAGTAAGCAACTGCCCACTAGCCTTTTCAGAACCAGATGTATGGGCAACAGCATTACAATAGAAATCGTTTCACTTTGGAGTTCCATTGTTCAGGATCTTTGGAGCTGGAAAACTGACTTTACAAAGGGGCCCTGGTTAAGGAAGATTTGTATTTGATGTCAAGAAAACTTATGCTGCAACATTAAACTTAATAATTAAAAAAATTAGTTTCCTATGGTTTAAGTCAGATGAATAGTAAAATATTAAGAATTGTGTTGCTAATAATGTCACATTCTGTTTTCTTTGCTGCATTTTTATATTTTGAATTTAATTTTATCCATTCTGAGTCTCTTACGTGAGAAGGATTACTTTTTTATCAGATTTCCTTCTAGCTGATACTTGGATTTTTAATGCTTCAGTCACCATCTGCTATTGCACACTGTCTTTCTTGGTCCTTTTTAAGTCAATTTTGCCTAAAGAGTCAGTAAATACCAAACAACAGAATTTCAAGCTGCCTCTTACTTTCTCATTATCTTGAACATGAGGAACTGAAACTGAGTTTGAGTAGAATCAGCTGCACATAAGCAAATTGGGAATGAATGTTCTGTGTGGTTCATTTAAGTCATCCCAACTGGGCTATTTGATTTGAAATATCAGGTCTAGTTGCATTTAACTAATTTTCATTATTGGAGAGAAGTGCTTGTTTCAGTCTGATAATAGAATTTTTCCTGTTATCTCTGTAGTGTAGATTTTACTTTTATTTTTTGGAGAAGAATCTGAAACAACTTGAGCACCTAGAGAACCTGAAGCACCTCATGTCTATTACAGTCTAGGGAAAAAATAAGGGACTCAAGTATTTGTCAGATTTTAATGGTGTGTGAAACTGTGTTTTGACATTTATTTCATTGGCAGAGTAAATTACAGTAGCCTCTTGTGTCATCTTTTCATTTTGGACTGTATGTCCTCACGGTATTCATTGTGCTGTGCAGGCACAAGTGTGCAGCTGCAAGGAGGGCCAGACTGATGCTTCTTTGGAGATGGCAGAGTGATGCTATGTTTCTTATTTTAAAGAACATCTTGTAGGTTTCCAAGGAGGTGCCTGAAATTAGGGATGAGGATTGCTTAAGATGGTTTAAGTACCTCTTGCATATCATGAAACCCTAGTTTTGGTTGGCTGGCTGAACTTTGCTTTATTGCTGCTATACAATTATGTATGACCTAATAGATTGAGATTTTTCAGGTATAGAGATAATATCTGAGATAAAATGCTACCTGAAATGTAGAGCAGTTGAAGGGAAACCTACAGTTCCATTCTTCTGGTTCGGGTAGCTCAGCAGATAAAATGCTTCGGTGGACTGGATATTATGCATTTAGCCATTTAAGTAAACTTGTTACTCTATCAAGCCATTTACTTAGTGACTATTGTGTTTCCTTTGCTGTTCTGGAAGATTGTTTTTTCTGAACTACTCTGTAGTCTTACCAGCAAAATAGTGTTTTCATTAATACCTTTTTTTTTAACAGGGAGAACTTACTGGCTGACTGTTTGCAGGGCTGTTTTGTGGTAACGTGCACTCTGTGTGCATTTATCAGCCTTGTTTGGTTACGTGAACAGATCGTCCATGGAGGAGCACCACAATGGTTGGAACAAAATCAGCAACAGCCACTCAATGGTGTTGGTCAACAAAATGAGGTAAAACTTACTGCTCATTACTTCACAATTAATTTAGAAAATGTGGTTCTGTGAATAAATGCATTATCAAAACTCAACAGTAATGTTACTTTATTGCGGGGTATCTTTATTTCTTAGCAGAAGTTGAGCACTTGTTCCTATATACACTCGGTGAAAACCACTGCTATGGTTTTGAAGTTGTTTTATTGTGTAGCATTGGATAGATTCTTATCATTATTCTTACAATTTTTTAAGATAATTTTGTGCACATAAAGCTGAATTCTCAGGCATGGTCAATGAAGATGCAGCTTGCTTTTATTTTTTCTTTTTCATAAGTATTTCAGTAGTTCATGGGGTGACAATTCACTATTCTCAAGGCAATTGGAAGTTTTGTTGACACCACTGAAGCTGGAGCTTCTCTGCCCTCCTCCCACTCCCAACACACACATGTGCACTCCTTCAGTGCTTACAGGAGCCTCTTGGGTGGGAGAAGAGATTATATAAGCAATCCATGCATAGGGAAGAAATAATTCAAAGTGTTTTGTTTTTTAGTAAATGTCCGTTTTTAAAGACGGAGATTCTCATCTTGGTGACTGACTTGGGTTGGCCTTGAATTATCATCTTTCTAATATAATGGTAGTTTTCATAAGAGAGTTCCCCTCTATCAAGCACTGGTGAGACCACGTCTGGAGTGCTGTATCCAGTTTTAGGCTCCCCTAGTACAAGAGAGACATGGACAGACTGGAGTGAGTGCAGTAAAGAGCCAGCAGAAATGATTAAAAGACTGGAACATCTTACATGGGATGAGAGGCTAAGAGAGCTGGAATTGTTCAGTTTGAAAATGAGAACGCTCAGGGTGGACCTTATCAGCCTGTATAAATGCCTGATGGAAGGCTGTAAAGAAGACAGAGCCAGAGTTGTCTTCATAGTATTGAATGAGAGGACCACAGGCAGTAGGCTTAAATTAAAATGCAGGAAATTCCATTTAGATTAAAAAAAAAGGTGAGTTTTGTTTGTGTTGGGTTTTGGCTTTTTTTTGTATACTACTACTGTGATCACTTACTGAAACAGATTGCTCAGAGAGGTTGTAAAGTTTCCACCTCTGGAAAAGGTGGCTCAAAAGCCAAGTGGACACAGCACTGAGCACCCTGCCATAGCTGACCCTGCTTTGAGTAGTCGAGTTGGCTAGATGATCTCTAGAGTCCCTTTCCTACCTCAACTGCACTGTAAAATTACTATCTGAATGTTCCTTTTCCTGTTTTTAAAGGTTTAGTGGTCCCAAATGTAATTCTTACCTAGAAAATATATTATTGACTTTTTTTGATGTTGTACACTTTGTATACATATAGGATAAAAGCATGAAAAGAGCTTGTTCAATTTAACCAAATACTAAATCCTGTTTCTGCAGGCTCAGGCTGCTGTAAATGGAGGTGTTGAAAATGCTGTGCTTGATCAACCTGCTAACCCAGCTGCTGAGAATGTAGTTGTAGGTGAGAACCCTGAAATTCAAGAGGAACAAGTAGATGAAGAGGAGGAAGATAATGAAGATGAAGAGGATGCTGTAGTAGAAGATGCAGCAGATGCAAACAATGGAGCACAAGGTAACAGGTGACTCAAAACATTAATGTTCTAGTTCTTATTAAATAGAAATTAACTGAATATAGAACTGTCATAATTGAGGGAAGCTGTTTAAATTCCTGCTTCAGCTTATTTATCTTGGCTTTGCAAATTTCATGCATTTTGAGCGCTGAAGCATCTGCTTGCTGAAAAGCTACCAGCAGTTACAGGATGAATATTATGCACTCAAGTCTTCTTGTTCATTTAGAACATAGCATGGAGTGGTTACATCTTGTTTTGAGTGATCTAACAGCTGTAAAAATGGCCATTATCTCCTCAGATGACATGAACTGGAATGCTTTGGAATGGGATCGAGCAGCAGAAGAGCTTACTTGGGAGCGAGTGAGTAAGAATCATTTTCTTGACTTTAGTAATGCAGGCTCATGCTTGAAATGATTTGTAGTATTGCTGTGTTAAAATGCATTTGGGGTAGATTTGGAAATCATTCTTTTGGTAAGAGCCTTTAGTGACCTAGAAAAGTTGTTGTATTATAAACAAAATGTTATTATGTTACTTCTTAACTATCAAAGAAAGCATTTCTTTGGTTTGAAGTTTAACAGCAGATTAAAACATGTTTCAGTAGTCTTTTCTGAAGTCTTCAACTTGGTGAGGTGAATTGCAGAACTGAATTGCAGCTTGCTTTGAGGACACTGGGCCAGATTAGGAGTACACAGATGTTGCTTTAGATGGAGTTTAATGCTTAATTTTTTTATTCACAAAAACATTAGACTAAAGAAAAGAGAGAAATGGAAATGTAGGTGTCTTTGCAAAACTCAAATGTGTTACTCTAAAAATGATGGAGCATTTTAATGTAATATGGTTTCTGTATTGTTTATGGATCACAAATTCCATAACTAGAGCATGACGTGCATGTACACTGTAATCATAGAGTAGTGTAGAGACTCAAGAACTAGGTTTTTGTTGCTGGTCTAGTAGACAACATCTGAGTTCAAAGCTCGCCACATGCAGCAAAATCTGCCTAAAGGTAGATGCAGCAGCTTCATGTGATTTACCAGCATCACTGTTCACTGTATTCCTAGGCTGTTGTATAGTTGTTGCCTCTATTGCAGGGTAGTAGAAATACAGTTTTCATCATAAGTGGCACATCTCGATATTTATTTTGTATCTACTGAGAGCTTCTTAGTGTGTTTTGAAAGATACTTCATGAAAAAGGACATACATACAGAATGGTTCAGGAACCTGAATTTTTTTTATTTCAAGGTGAAAGTGTTATATTTCTGAACCCAATTTATTTGCTAGAAAGTGCTAATGTATTCCTAATTGGTAATACTTTATTGCCTCTCCATGAATATAGAAATCAGTTTCAGTGTACTCTCATAACCACTTCCAATGTTATGTGCTGACGTAGGCAAGAGATGTGTAGTTGACATTTAGTATCAATATCGGGGTAGGCTCTTCTATTATGTTACCTTGTGAAAATACCACACAAGTTTTCTGACTTTTCAAAAATTTTTGCATTTTGGTTTTATATGTAAAATATGTGCAACTCTTGTATCTTGGAACTTAGTGCAAAGTCCTTGTACAAAAGAGCCTTGAACCTGGAGCTTTACAGCAGTAATTGTGGAGGGTCTGGATTGAAATAGTAAGAAATGCTCAAAGTGGGGGGAAAGGAGACTTTTTTTTTTTTTAATAGATGCTTTATTTCTGGCTTCTCTGGGGGTGCTTCCCATAACAGCTGTGCTGAGTGATGAAGAATTTGTTTCCCATCTTCCCTAGCTGTGAAACAATTCTGTTCAAAAGTTATTAACATATATTGTAGCAAATTATCCTTTTAGTAGTTGCTTTTATACATCAAGGGTAAAATACTGACTTTTCTCAGTGCAACATAAACTGATAGGATGAAACAAAATGGATGAAACAAAAATTTGCTCTTGTACTGAAATACTGAGTTAATTAAACATGTACTTAAATAGCCATGCAATCACTACAATATTTTGTGAATACAAAATCTTAGTCAAAGTCTTCAAAGTCTTGGAGAGAAACAGCTTGTAAATTAATTGATTCTATGTTTGGTTTGATGCATATAGATACATGTGTATTCAGATATTCCACATGTATATCACTGCCTTTGAACACCTGAGTTTACTGTGCTGAATGAGAACTTAGTTTCCATTTTTATCTGTAAGAATTTATGTCCCAGTACTGTTGGCTGAGCCATAAAAAAAGCTTTTGACTGTATTGGACATTAAAAGTCAATGTGAAAGAGGCATATTTTAGGTTCAGGTTGCTTAGTTTTTCTGATAAATAAAAATAACTTTCTTATCTTCACAGATGCTTGGACTTGATGGATCTCTGGTATTCTTAGTAAGTGCAATCCTGCTTTTCAAGAATTTCAACAGAAGGATTTTTTAAAGAGCCTGTATTTTTTAAAAGTACATAATTGTATTTGGCATCCTTACTTTCATATCTTTTTTTTTTTTTTTTTTTTTTTGTCAAAAGATGTTTCATATGATGTCATGTTCAAGCAAACTGGGTTTTTTAGGAGTTTCACAAATTAGAGTGGGGTGTGTGTGTGGCTTAAAAGTGGAATTTCTTAAAAGATATAGATAACCTTGGGTTACATACCCCACTGTAAATAAAAACTAGACCTTTTAAAAAATACACACTGAAAATACTTATCTGTTCTAACCTTATGTTTTGCTCTTTGTTATAATAAAAATACTGTTCTCATTCAGATATATTTTATTTGTCCTAATACCACCATAACACCACTAGTGACTTTTTAGTGGAGACTAGATTTTAAAATCTAAAATCTTCCGTTGACTTTATTTGGTTTGTTTAATCTTCAAAATAGTCACTGTATTAGAATCATTAAGTTTGAAAAAGACCTCCAAGATCATCAATGTCTCATATTTAAATGTAATGTCTTAGGTTTACAATTATGTTATTAGTCATTAACTTTAAATAGTAAAATCAGAAGAAGTAAAACTCCGGTGTACTTGTGGCTGAAGTCACATCTTAGCTAAAAGTAATACTAAAAAATAGAGATGTGCTGTCATTTCTAGAGTCAGAGCTGTCAGTTTTGGTCACACATTTGTTGTGGCAAAGACTAATTGTTAGAAGTTCAAATGAACATTTTCTCATTTATAAAAAAATATCCACACACATTTCATGTAAGTCTTTTTAAAGATGGAACTATTTGTATTGATTTTAAAATAAAAGCCTATTTTTACAAAACGTGAGCAAATGTGAGTGCTCTTATCTAGATAAATGTTAATGAACGTAAAGGTGCTTTCACAAACCGTCCTGCACGTTTTGGTCTTTGTGTTAGAACAAACTTCCTGGCTCTAACATGAGATGTGCAAGTTCTGGTGATAATAGACTATTGAAATAAGAAGTTGAGATACAAAAGTCAAGTCACCTGTTTAAAAGACTGACATTTATGTACTGTTTTCTTGTCATCTTCCCTCCTCTTTTCCCCATACTCCTTACAGGAACATGTCTTTTGGGTGGTGTCTTTAAATACGCTGTTCATACTTGTCTTTGGTAAGTATTGTTTGCTTTTAGGTTTTAAAATGATCCTTCTTTGTGAAGTGATAGTGCAGGTCAATTTTAAGGCTATTCTAGAAAAATTAAGATTGACATCTGAAAATAGAACCAAAAATTAATTTGCAATATGAATAACAAATGCTTATTATTTTCTAGTTTTGTCATTTTAATTTCTTTAAGTGAATAGATTTAAAATAGGAAATCTACCAAAAGCTTAACCGTGTCAAACAAAGCACAGAAAACAATAGGTATTTGTAATATTGTTAAATTAAAGGAGGAACCTCATAGCATTTAATTTGTGAGGAAATGCAATACTTTGAGGAACAGCTAAGATATTTTTTTTCTCCTTAAAAGTTTTTACTAGATAGAGTTATATCACTTTTTCCATCAAGAATCCATTTTTGGAGCTCAAAATTGGGAGGGAGGGAGGTGTGCAAGAACATAGCATTTTAGTGACAAGAGGAAGCATATTACACACTTCAAGAGATACCAGACAAAAATACCACAAAATTTCACTTGCTCTGAATGATCAGTTTAGAAAAGAACTTTTTATGTTGCTTTGGTGTTTTTTCAGTGGTCTTTCTTGGCAGAAGAGTTTGAGGTTGAAAAACTGAAGTTGTACTGTGGATAAAATTACTGGCAAAATAAAGCTCCCAACACTGAACCAGTGATATGAACATCTAGATACTGAAACAAATCAGCAGATCAAAAGAAAATAAAAATTAGTACATTGTATGTTTAATTCACTAGAAACGAACTGTTCTAAAATAAGAGTTGGAAAATACTTGAATTATTTCTTTCTGACAATTATTCTATTTCAATCTGTGGTTGTCAGAAGTTAATTGGGTTATTTTAGCTGCTATAAAATGTAGGCTATTTTAGTTAGCAGATCATAACCATGAAATTTCTAAACCATAGATTAAAATTCAATAATAAATAAGTAATAATAATTAATGAGGTTGTCATATAGAAACATTTTCAGTAGCTGCTTTACCAAGTGGGAAACTCACAAATAGAGAAGAGAATGACTTTCCTAAGCAGGCAGCAGGTCTGGGAATTTAATATGTGCCTCTCAAGCCTATTTTTAGTATCTTTCCCATTAAGTAATACTGCTTAATTTACAACTGCCAAATCTCTAGTAATTTGTAATTACAATACGTGTGAGTTCAGATGTCACAGGAGGTACTTTATAAAAGATAAAACAGAGGGAAAGGATTTGTAACCCTAATTAGTGGTCCAGAAATTCTCCTTGGACAAATTAACTCATTTCAACTTAATTAGTATTTTCTATAGTTCATTTTAGTACTCACAGAGGAGCTTGTACTCCTTTATGCTTTTTTTTTAAGGGATCTAGTAGAAAATCTATTTTAAATAAAATTATTTAAAAGACATGATAAACTGTGCACTATATTCTCATAAAATTGTCAAAAATACGGCTTTCAAGTCATTAGTCTGATATCTATAGGAGTTGTGAGTGTGATCTTTTTCATCTCAGTTTTCTTTCTCTTGTTCTTACTGGGCAGGGAGAGCTCAGTTCCTCCCTTTATCTTTTACATGTTTGCACTTCCCAGTAACTGCTGATTTTCCTGGAAGGGGCATAAATTAAAACTTTTTTTATCATTGATTAGGGTAATACGAGTACTGCTAAATCTTTTCCTGGTAGTTTTTTTTTTGTTGGTTTGTTTGTTTGCTTCTTGGGTTTTGAGGTTGGGGGTTTTTTTATATATTGGTTATACAAAAATGAGGAGGAGAGAGAAAATCATCACACTTTTTATTTGAGGGAGTGTTAAGTCTGTAGACTTAGTCCCAGAGTGGACTGTCATGACATAGCGAAGACAATATAGGTGAAAATAAAAGCTTGGCATTTCTGCAGACCCTTTCCTTTATACTGATGCACTCCACTCCTATAAAAAATTGATGTTCAATTCTGTAGTCCTTTGTAACTTGGTTAGAAAACAAGCAGTGAGATAAAATAACTAAAAAAAAAATTATTTTCTTGCAAATACACAGGTTTCTAAAAATGGGGAAGTGCTGTGTTATTTAATGTATTTCCCCTGAAACCTCAAAATTGCCAGGAGTGAGTTCTCAGCTATTATGAACAGTTTTCAGTACATTAATTCAAAGACTTCAGTTGCTCCTCATCCCTTCACTGGGTGTCATCTTTCTCCCCCTCCTCTTCCCTTTGCAGATTTCTGCAGGGCTTTCATTTTTCACAGTATTCTTAAGAATTAAAGCATTTAGAACTGAAGCCTTGCTAAAGCAAGTCCCATCTGACCAAGCTGTAGAATGGCTACTGAAGCCTTTTAGTGCGTGGGAAATAATGAATATACCGCATGGGTTCCTACAGCAGTCTGAGGCAGATACCAGCCTAGTACATAAGACTGAGAAATTGGATTAATTTGCACAGTGCAAGATGAAGTAAGAAGAAAAGACTGTCCTCTTATTCTCTGTAGTTTTGTATTGTTTTAGTCCTTAAGTGCAAATTCTGATTTTCAGGGCTTGTAAAATTATAGAAATCTAACACTTGCAAGTATTTGCACAGAAATTAATTTTTGTACTTTTTCATAAAATTTATAAGAATAATACCATGTTACAATATTTGTCCTGCAAATTAGGCTCCATTTAGCAGTTTTCATGGCCTTTTTTTCTCCTTTCTGCTTACATCATACAGCATTTTGTCCATACCACATTGGTCACTTCTCCATTGTTGGCCTGGGCTTTGAGGAATATGTGAGTACTGTTTTATAATTTCAAAATGAAAAAGAAACTACCACTGTTTAGTCAATCACAATATTTTTGTAGCATCTTTCCACTTCTGTTTGTGGTTGCAGAAGTAAGCTGGAGTATGTCTTCTTATTAGGCTTTCAACCTTTTTGAATCTATGATTAAAAATGTGTTCCCACTCTTTTCCACTTCCTCCATTATTTACATCTCAAGTGAGGTTTCCTACTTTTTGTAAAAACAGGGTGTGTCTTCAGGGTTTTTTTAACAGCCTCTTGTTCCTTGTGTACATTTTTAACTCGTGTACTAATTTTCATAGTGAATGATAAGTGGGGAAAACTAAGGGATAATGAAATAGTGTAAGGTGACACTTTTTGTTTCATATATTGAGGTTGTTTTGAGTCTGAAGAAAGTAGTTGTAATGTAAAGGTAAACATTATCTACTCTTGGTGAAGATACAAAAATGGTAGTAGATTATTAAAATATGTAAAAACTAGAGAAACTTGGCATTCTTCTTGAATAGTTGAAATTTGGAATAAATCTTAATTACATAGAAAAGAAAATGTAATCTTCTAAGAGACTGATAAAATTTCCCCTTTTTTCCTCTTTGCTCCAGGTCCAAGCATCTCACTTTGAAGGCCTGATTACAACTATAGTCGGATACGTTCTGCTGGCAGTGACTCTAATTGTCTGTCATGTATCCTTTTGTCAGTAGTTACCTGGTTCAGATTTATATTTAAATAATTTTTCTGGCTGTGCTTTGAGGAGGCACAGACACGATGCAGGTGCAATTAACTCATCATTTTTCCCTGCTCTGTCGGTGAAATTAGAAGGAAAGGTCTCTTCTGTTTCCTTGGACATTTAGAGGCTGTCAGTGTGACTGCCTGCTTTCAAATACTTGCACATGTTTAACAACACAATCAAAGGCTTTTATGCTTGCTTCAAGGTCTGTCTAAGGAGAAGAGTGTAGAATCCTTGTTTTTTTCCTCACAATCCTTATGCTTCTGCTGTGGACTGTAGTTGCAGCAGAGGGATTATGAAAATACGTGAGGTATGATGGGAAATTTATTCAAATATTTTTGATCCTGACAGATTTTTTGAATATTAATTATTTTAATTTCTTTGTTATGTCTCTGAACTACTGAGATTTTGCAGCAAGAATTTCCTTCTCATTATTACTTTATTAGAGACAACTACTTTCTCTTAGGTGTAGAAAACTAGGTCTTGGAAGCTGGAAGGA
This sequence comes from Falcunculus frontatus, assembly GCA_013398115.1. Lineage (NCBI taxonomy): Eukaryota > Metazoa > Chordata > Aves > Passeriformes > Falcunculus > Falcunculus frontatus. The sequence goes on from VZRV01007585.1 coordinate 651,027, forward strand.
TTTATTTGGTCACAAGTAAGAAGGCTGCATTCCAACTCCATGGTTTCTTTACGTCAACTTCAATTTGAAAGACTATACATTTGTTAGCAGTTTTCTGTTCAATAGTACACAAAGTTAACATCAACTTTCTACATCAGTATACCGATATGCAGTGCAAATGTGGTAAAACATTAGTTGATTGGGTTTTTTTAGGAGGCAAAACCCCCATGTTTTGCCTCCTAAAAAAAATCCCAAAACAAACTCCCAAAGTGCAATACGCATCCAGCTTTTCTTGGAAAAGCTGAGAATTTAATTTAGACTGCAGGGAAGGGAAAGTTACTATTTAAAATAGGTCTTCAGTTTTTAAACTTAGTTATTTGTGACAGATGTTTTCAGAGACAACTGTTTAATTCTTGAGAAAACTTCTGATTGCTTAATTTAAGAAGGGTGATATTATCAATAATAATTTATTTATTTTAGGTGCATGTTTGGGAGTGTTCCCCAGCACACCAGATCATGACTTCTAGGGTGACAGCCAATTTTGAAAATAGAACCCTGATAAAACACATACTTACTATTTAATTTTTCTCTTTTATAAAATTTCCTGTTGCTAAAAGCAATATAATACAGTGTTTGATATTAATTAAACTGTTATAAAGTGTTTTCCAGTATTATTTTCTTGACAAAGCTCTTCAGGGTTTGGCAGCACTTGTTAAGTTCCAGCGATCACGTCGTTTACTAGGAGTTTGCTATATTGTTGTCAAGGTAATCCTAATGTTTTGTGTGGGGAAAAAACCTATCTCAGTTTAAGCTGACATTATTGTTTTCTTAGCAATTTTTGTTAAACTAGTGAGATGTTATTTTCTCTCTTTTCTGAAAGGTTTCCTTGTTAGTGGTGGTTGAAATTGGTGTATTTCCTCTCATCTGTGGCTGGTGGTTGGATATATGCTCCTTGGTAAGAACAGAAACAAATGGGATAAAATCTTTCATAACAGTGTTTATATCTGAAGCAAAAAAAAAAAAGTTCTGATAAGAGAGTTGTTAATACAAGTTTGACAGCACTCTTCTGTTTTCATAAAGAGCATTTCCAGAGGAAATGGGTTTTTTATGTACTGCCTAATGCTAATTTTAGGGGGTTTTATGTTACTGAATACAAATTAACGTGCTGTTACTAAAATAACAAGATCCTAATCCTTTTTAGTGAAGTTATAAGACCACTGTGATAATGAGCTTACTTACAGGTAGACCTGTGCACTGAATAAACATCTTTATGGTAGCCATCTTATGTGAAATGGTAATGGCTTCGTATTTTAAGTTGTCCAGTCTCTTTCTGTTTAGGAAAAGATCCATGCTGCATTTGCTTGGAATTTAGGACAGTTCTTCTGTCCTGAAAATATTGAGTGATAAAATTGAAATGGACAAAATTCATTTTTTCCAGCCTTAGCAGAAATAGAATTTTACTTAGGAATTATTCGCTTTCATCATAGTGCCACTTTGTTTGAATTGATATATAAGTTAAATAGGGCCTGTTAGTGATTGAGTTGACTTATTTCTTCTTTCTGCCGGAAGAAATAAATTGATAGTAAACTGATCTTTATTTGTTGTTCTTATCATAAAGTAATTCCTTTTTTCTCTAATTAAATGGTGTAATGATTTATGTGCTAAAGCAAACATTTAAATTATGCTTAGTAGTATATATGAAGTAGGGTAAACAAACTGAATAGTTGTGGATGTTTGCCAAACTTTATTCATATTTGTTTACTACTTATCTTCTTCTAGGAGATGTTTGACGCCACTCTGAAAGACAGAGAATTGAGCTTTCAGTCTGCCCCAGGCACCACAATGTTTCTGCACTGGTTGGTTGGAATGGTTTACGTCTTCTATTTTGCATCCTTCATTCTTTTGCTAAGAGAGGTAAGTCTGTAAGAACAAGATTGATATGTAACACAGTTAGAGGCTAACATACAGAACTGTTAAATCTTTCACCTGTGAGTATTGCTGCTACCATTTTTTTGTGTGTATATTGGATTCAGTTGTATGCAAAAAATGCCATGCTGGTACTTACTGCAGTAGAAAATTATGATTTTGAGTATATTTTAGTTAGAGATTCTTGGTTTACAAATAGCTCTTAAATCTGAGTGTTGCCTTCAAATTAATCCAAATATGTTTTAGTTGTTTAAGATCAATCAGTACTTGGAAATTAAGCTCGTATTTGGTTATTGCTTCTCTACTTCTCTGTGATAATATTTTCTTTGTTCTATTTCTGTGCGATGTTGTTGAATCTTGTTCAACGAATATCCCTATTATATTAAAACTTACTTTCTGCAGCAGTGTTGTTCAAAATGAAAAAAAATACAAAGATTATATTCTCTTCATATATTGTTTTCTATTTCCTACTTCAGGTATTGAGACCTGGTGTCTTATGGTTTCTCAGGAATTTGAATGATCCAGACTTCAATCCTGTGCAGGAAATGATTCACTTGCCCATCTATAGACATCTCAGGAGGTTTATCTTATCAGTGGTAAGGACTTATCTCAAAGATTTCTTTGTTTGGAAAGAAAGTTTCATGTGCTGGCTCCCATATACAGTACTGTGTATTTAAAGAAAAACGTTTTCACCATGGAAGTGAACTGATGCTGGAACAGGTCGCCAAACAGAATCTGCATCTTTCGATACTTAAAACTCAACTGGATAAGGTTCTGAGCAGCCTAATGTATCTGGGTCTGCTCAGAGCAGGGGTCTGGGGAGAATTGATTGGACTCTCCTTTGTGCTCTGTCTCCTTTGCTTAAGTATCTTAAGCAAAGTCACAGAAAATGTGTATTCAGAAAACAAGTGTTTATTATTATGGATATTCTAAATCACGTAATTCTCATGATACCCTCAGTTATTGTAGAAAACTTTGTGTGTCCAGTTCAGCCATAATAGTGCAGCAAGGGGGGGTAATTTTCTAGCTAAATTTTGAGTTGGGTTCTGCTACTCTAGCCGGTGGTGCCTGTTTCCAGATTGTGATTGTAAGATACTGAAAACAATGGGAGTTTTTTCCCTTTGCTTGTTTGTCTGAGGTTTGCTGAGCATGCAGTCAAGGAAGGGTCTCAGACTGTCTTTGACATAAATGTCACATCAACTGTGTAAACTGACACACCAGAAACATTCTTTGATGTACTGTATTGTTACAGCTGAGGTGCTTTGAGCAGTGAAAGCTCAGTGAGATCCTGGTTCTGTTAGAGAGCCCTTCAGTATCTGAGCAAAGCTGACCTTTCCACCTTTCAGAGCTTTTTATCCTTAGATAATTGTAATCCTTCAGCTGCCTGAAATTTCGTGGATATATCAGGTGACCCAAATACAAGCAAAGATCTACTGGTTGCTCATGGTCTCACACTGTCACACTATGTTGGAATGGGCAGTTACTTGAACTTCACCTTTTGATTTGCTCAGCTAATGAGTCAGAACTTTCATTAGCCTCATGCTAGAATATGGTACCCAGAATGGTAATCATTTACCATTCAAAGAATAAATCACACGTTTCAAGCTCTGTTTATTTCTCTGTATTTTAAAGAAATGTCTTGTGTATTAATTTTCAGGAAAAATGGGATTCCGTTTTTCTTTTTGACATAGTTAAACACAGTTTCTTTTCGCATTTTTAGTCTCTAGTGGTGCATTTATATGAAGTGTAAGAATGTGTTAAAAATGTACTTAATTTTTCATCTGGTTCCTTAAGGAAGCAAGATTCATAAAAATGCATTGTCTTCAGGCACCTGATGTCCTCTACTAAATTTTGGTCTTTCAGTCAATTTGAAATGTGAGGAAATAGGAACTGAAAGGTCTTTTGATGCTTCAGCAAGTTGCTTAAAGAGTCAGCCACTTAGAAAAGAGAGGAATACAAAATAAGTAATCCTGGTGTTGGGGAAAGGGGAAGAAGGAAGAACTGTCTGATGTTGCTCAAGCTGTCAGCAGCTTATTCAGGTGCTTATTCAGTTGCAATCCTGTTTGGCGAGGGCATTGTGTAGTGTACTGGTCTGCCTGGGATGGAATTGATTTTCTTCACAGTGGCAAATGTCCTGCACCTTGAACTGGCAGCTAAAGCAGTGTTGCTGACACAGGCCTGTTGGCTATAGCTGGATGGTGCTCTCACAGTATCCAGGCATTTCCTCTGCTGCTCTGCCCTGCTCCCTCACCTCCAGTGAATGAGCTGCAGGTTTGGGAGGAGGGTATGCCTGGAATAGCTGACCCTAACTGACCAAAGGGATATGATGTCATGTTCACAGTAAAAGCTGTGAGAAAGGAGGTAGGGGGGATATTCATGGTTATGGTGTTTGTCTTCCTGTCTTCCCAGGAAGTTGCTGATTGTCTGTCTGCTGATGGGAAGTAGAGACTGAATTCTTGTTATTGTTTTGATTGCATGCTTGGTGCATTCTCTATTAAATGGCCATTATCTCAGTTTTGCCTGCCTTCTGCTTTGCCTTCCCCTTCAGCTGGAGAGGGGAATGAGCAAGCAGCTGGGTAGATATTCAGCTGTTAGCCAGAGCTAGCCCACCACACCCAGGGAACTTGTCAGAGATGGATGGGGAACTAGCTTTAGTTGTTTCTACTATTTGGACTAACTTGTTTACTTTCTTATTGCAGATTGTGTTTGGATCAATTGTGCTGCTCATGCTCTGGCTTCCTATACGCATTATTAAGTATCTCCTTCCTAACTTTCTTCCATATAATGTTATGCTCTACAGGTGAGCATTCATTTCTAAAAGGATGGGTTTTTCTCAGTGTTTCTATGACTGGAAAAAGTGTATTTGTACTCCCTGAGCATTAAAGTAATATTTTTTGTTACGTTATTTTGTTTTCAATTAATCTATTCTTCATTGTTCTAAGAGAAATAAAGAGTAAAGGATGTAGCTACATCATACAATGTGACAAATGAAAAGCTACTTTAAAAAAAAAAGCATTTCGTATTATTTCCTTAAAGATAACTGTTTGGGGCTTTATGCCCTCAAAACACTTCCCATTTCAGCTTTCTGATAGTGAAGTTCCTTTCGTGTTTGCTTTTTTACCACAGTCATTCCTGATTATCATTGCTTCAAAAGAATATCTGTAACTGCTTTTTTTTAATGATAGCAGGTTTTTCTCTATTTCTGAATAATAATTGAAACAGTAATGATAGAAGCAAATAGAGGAACAAACTATTCTTAGATACAATCTTTCTCAATGTTTTTTCTTAAATTTCTTATATGCCAGAGTGCCTAAATACTTATGAACACCTAACCTCTGTTCTGCGTTATAGGGAAAAATGTTCAAAAAAACTAAGAATTTTCCTTTTTGGCATCCAATGAATTTTTGTATTGTGGTGGCAATAATAGGATTCAGTGTAAAAGACTCCTGTTAGAATGTTCCTTATGTTTGACTTCCTGCTCTTCCCATTGTTTCTAGTGACGCTCCAGTAAGTGAACTTTCCCTAGAGCTGCTTTTGCTTCAGGTGGTGCTCCCAGCTTTGCTAGAGCAAGGACATACGAGACAGTGGTTGAAAGGTCTTGTACGAGCATGGACTGTTACTGCTGGATACTTGCTGTAAGTACAGAAATCCAAAATCAGCTACAACCACTGTGCCCAATTTGGCCTTTAAATATGAAGGCAGCTTTTGAGAAAGTTATCCCAACAGGCAGGTTTAATAGCTCTTTTACAGATAAATACATTATGAAAAACTTGCATAGCGATTGCTTTCTTCTCAGCAGTAGTTGTATCTATTTCTGGACTAGCCTTTGACAAGTAATTCTTTTGATACACTATTACAGCATTTGCTTAGTGAAAGAAATCTGTAAAAGTATGACTAACATCATCTTAACTCCCCGTTATAAGAAAATAAATAAATGTTAGCAGAGTGTTTCCATGAATCATCTAAATAAAATATATGTGCACTTCCTGCATTTCTTACCATAAGAAGGAAAAAAAAAAAAAGTATTTAGACCGTTGAGCTGAAGAAGTGAGCAACTTCGAATTTGGGATTTGAAGGTTAAAAGTTCAGAATCTACAGAAGGATAAAACCGTAACCTTGTCAGATAAAGTAAATTATTGTACTGCCAGGCAGAGTCCTAGCACTTTAAATTATTTTTTAGTTCATCTGTTGTTTGCCAAATTAGTCAAGAAAAAAGTAAGGTTGATTTTGTTTCTCTACAGTTTTCAGTGTAACTTGTATAAGTATAAAGTATATGTATATAAAGTATATATAATAAAGTATATTGTCATTCTCCCACCATGTTTTGGTCATTGTGGCATTCTTAGGATCAAGATTTATTCTTTTCAAAGTTATGTCTGAGAAACTGAGTGAATGAATGAAAGACATTTTTCTTCACTGTAATGCAAAATATTTAGTTTCTCATAAGGAGAATCTCCTCACCCCCTCTTCTCTTAGCTTGAATTTCAAAGAAGTTTTTAATTAATTTTCCAAGTTTTGATTGAGTTTAAGTATGGTGTAACGAGAGTTTTGGAGATAATGATGTAAAATAGATCAATTTTTTTTTCTAGGACCGATATTCTTAAAAAGTTGCGAACAGGTTTTGGGCAATTTAGAGTCTTCTTGAAAGACTCTGCCTGCCCGTGTACTTCTGACAGCGCGTCCGTAGCGACGCAGCACCGTCCTTGTACGGTTTAGGTTTGAAGGTGCTTGTTTCCAGCAGAGCTTAGTGACAGTAGCATACAAGCTGTCAGTAGAGCTGTGTGCTTACATGAACTGAAATATCCATGCAATTTTCCTTTCACGTGCACAGCAACTTTAACACCAGGTGATGCTTTTAAATCAGTCAAACAGCTAAGTGATCTTTCCTTGTGACTGTATTCCAACCAGCATTTTTCTTCTAAGTTCTGTTTATGATTACATTTAGTACGTTGTCAAAAAAGGCTTATTTTACTTTATCAAGATTCTTCCAGTACTACTGTATTAGTTTTGTACAACTTGTATGCATTCTGAGTAGGCCTGTATTTCTGTAAGTTTCTCATTGATGTCAAACAGAACAAAATTGAAATTTTGATTGTTACAGGGATCTTCATTCTTACCTACTTGGTGATCAGGAAGAGAACGAAAACAATGCAAATCAGCAACCTAACAACCAGCATGCTCGCAATAATAATGCCATTCCAGTTGTGGGAGAAGGTCTCCATGCAGCCCATCAAGCCATACTTCAACAAGGAGGACCTGTGGGTTTCCAGCCTTATCGTAGGCCTTTAAAATTCCCACTCAGGGTATGTATATCTAACACATTAAGAGAAAAGAAAAAGGCATTTGAAAAAAATATAAAGTATTTTTTTCTAAGAAAGATTTGGCCCATGTTATCAGGAGTCAGGTGGTGGGGTCCGGTTTTGTATGGTTTGCGGCTTTCTAAAAGGTAGAGTTGCAGTTATTCTCACATATGGCTTTTTTCAGCCTGTAACTTAAGACGTTCAATTACAATTTTATTTGTAGACCCCATGTATGCTGAGTATTATCTGTCAGTTGACATCTTGTTTTCTTCACAGTTAGTAATGGAGAGAAAGACAATAAGCCCCCCTCAAACAGGTAGTTCAGGCCTCCAACAAGGCATGGCTTTTAAGAGGGCATACTTTGGTCCTGTAGCTGAAGTGTATTTTTAACTATTTTGCTTTGTTAAGAAAGTAAACAGAAAACTTCTGTTGCTTCTGCGTCTGCATTAAACGTAGAAAGGCATAATATAATACTTGCAAGTTCTATATCCCTAAAATTAGAAAGGAAATTTTGTTGGCAAATACTTATATTTCTAGAATAATTTACAGCTTAAACTAGATAACTGTTTTGTTATTACTAGAAAACTGAGTTAAATATAAGCTTTGCCACAGCTCACTTACTGTGGTTTCAGGTATAGCTCAAGAATGGAAGTAATGGCTAACATTAGGTCACTGTGGTATTGCTTCTGAAGGTTCCTTCCTTTATACCCAGAAGTCTCATCAAGGAAAATGTATGTTCCAGATTTAACTTTCTCTCCGTAGTAAGTTAGGATAAGGTGTTAGCTTTCCCATAGCAAGCTTGCTTGTTGTGTGGCTTTGATGATTAGTGAAGCAGATCTTCATAGCACCTGGTGCTTGAGACATATTTAAAGAAGTTAAGTACACGCTAATTCTCTGGTGAGATGTAAACGTGACTGAGGAGCAACCAGCTTCACTGTCAGCTTCTGGGCACAGAAACCTGAGCAGATCTGGAGAAACTTGGTCAGCAAGGTTTTCCTGTCTCAGTTTTCCTCCCAAACCACTGTCTTGCTCATATGGCACACAGAGCTAGAAACCTTTCAGGATTGTTTGAGAGTCATGCTGGTTAGTGCAGAAATTAAGAGATTATCTTTTTTATGTGACATAACAACTTCAGTCATTCTGGATTCAGGTGTTATTTTTTACTGTTGGAACAGCTGATGTAAAGTCTTAGAAATACACAACACTGCAGGTGTTCTGCGTGTACCGTGGTTAGGTTTCTTATTGCTGATTTATTTATACAGTGAAACATCAGTTAGTATTTGAACATCCTAGTTTAGCTGCCTTTCTAGGATGATGTATTTTTTTGTACTGGGGTTTCTTGGGGTTTGGTTAAATAACTTTCTTACAAACGTTGCCTCCTTTTTTTCCCCCTTTTTCAGATATTTCTTTTGATTGTCTTCATGTGCATAACATTACTGATTGCTAGTCTTATCTGCCTTACCTTACCAGGTGAGTCTGTTAATGGTAAACTATGATTAAAACCAACTCAGTATGTTGCCATGCCCAACCATGTCAGATGTTTTGAAACCATTGTTTAAAAAGGCAAAAACATGGACACTTGTCTCATTTTTAATCATTTGTCATTAAATTGTAATAATCTAAAAATCTAAATGACAGAGATTGTCTCAGCACCTGAAGCCCTGTCCTTAGAGGAAAATTATTCTAGAACAAAAAGGGAATGGCAATCTCAGTAGTATTGAATGAAAAAGAGAATTGAAACTCTTGTGCCTATTTTACTGTTTAGAGTAGGAAAATGTGTAGATTGTTTTCAGGTCTTCTACATATTTTCTTTAATTAAATATTCTGAAGGTGTCATTGAGTCCTGTGAGGAACAAGGAGTTAGACTCAATGATCCTTAGGGGTTCCTTCCAACTTGAGGTACTCTATGATTGTGTTCTTCACAGGTCACTAGGAGATTTTGTGAAGTGGCATGTATATTGCTTTAAAATCTCTGAATAAGTACTTGGAAAACACTTGGTTTTTTTAAAAAATAATTTGGAATAAATGAAGCCATGTCAACCAGCTTAAATTTCATAACCTGTCTGCTGTAATACCATGTAATTTATACCTTCTTGTATTAATGATGCTAAAGTCAATAATGTGTTGAGAGCAAAGTTATAAATTCTGCGGTTGTTTTAGTAGTAGGACATAAAATAATTCCACTGTAATACTAGGGAATGAAAACACTGTTAAGAAACAAAGTGTAGCAAATTGGTCTCCCATTTTTGTCAGAGAGCTTCAGAAGCTCCATCAGTAAGTCTTAAAAAATTAGATGAGGCAGTGAAACAACCCAAAGATAGCTCATACAATTTAAGTTCAAGTGTAAGCAGTAATGCATGATCACCTTTGCAGTTCTGAAGATCAGTCTTTAGGCTCTGAACAGGGCAGTATTCAGTGCTTTGTTTTGCCATAGCTCAGGTCACACTACTGTCATAATGAAAATTTAGGTGGAAAAGTATTTGGCAAGTACATTTATTTGTCATAATTTCTGAAGCAATTTGCATAGTACTTCACACATTTATGCATTATGGGTATAGTACCAAAATAAGTGTTTTATGATGAGTAATATTTGTGCAGGGATATTTCAGATAAATTGGATAAGTATTTTTTTTAATAGGCATCCTTCCCTAATACATCCAAAAGCATTACTGTATTTAACAGTGCTTGTGTTTTCAGTGTTCGCTGGCCGGTGGTTAATGTCATTTTGGACGGGGACTGCCAAAATCCATGAACTGTACACAGCTGCCTGTGGTCTTTATGTCTGTTGGCTGACGATCCGAGCAGTGACAGTGCTGGTTGCCTGGATGCCACAGGGTCGTAGAGTGATTTTCCAGAAGGTCAAAGAATGGTCTCTCATGGTGAGTCTTGAGAAAAATTTCTACTGAATTATCAAAAAATTAGCTAATGGAACTTGTTTAATTTTTTGCTTGCAGGCTTTACTCTGTAATTTACACTACATTTTGCTTTTTAGACCATTTTGAAGCTTTTGCAGCTTACATTCCCATTGCATAGGCTAACTATTTTTGGAAAGCAATCAGTGTAAATACATTTGTGTTTATATAAATGTGTATCTTTTTCTGTTTTCCTTTAAAGGCAAATATATTGCAGTATTATCCTGTGTGTTATGTGTTCTCAAAGACATTACATTTTCACATAAACCTGGAATCTTAACTATTTACTTATTTAGTAACATTAAATCATCAAATGAAATAAAGCTGATAGATGATGATGACCATGTCTCTACAAAGTAGCTTGATGCATATAATCATAAAGATCTTTTTCAGTTGTTGAACATGTGTTGTTCAACACAGATATTTTCTTAAAAAATATTAATTATGAGGAGTTCAGATTCTCAGCATGAAAACAAATTTATACCCCACCTGTTTATTCGAGTTTTTGTTTTGAGGATTTCTACAGTAGATTTCTTGCCCAAGTATAGTTCCTTTAAACATCCACAGCATAAATGGTATTTTGTTATGGACATTTTGATGTGCTTATTGAACTGTTACACTGCTCTTCATGTACTAGCATGTTTCCCAAATACTTTGTCCATCATTTTGATTTAGGAGATCTTAGCTTCTTTAAGAAAATTCAGAGCTAAAACATAATGCTCTACTTGTTCTTTGTCCCTTCTCCTTATCATGTTAATTAAGTCAGGATAGTTTTGTATGAAGAGAATTCTAGAATAAATAATGATTTAAGCACAGTATCCTGAGTCTTTCATTTTTAAGTCAAATATTCCATAATGACTGAATTTTTAAGATTTGGTTTGCTCCAGAGAAAAATTGGCAGTTTTGGAAAAATTCTTCCATTTCCCACCATATGAGAATATGCACTGTAATGAAGTGCCATTGGACAGTATTCCCTATTGCTAACGGTAAAAGGTGATTTTATGGTTTAGAACTGTAGGAATAGTAGTAGGCACAGTCACATTTTTTTCTGGAGGGACATGGAATAGGACCCAATTTTGAAAACTTGCATTGCAAAATTATGTATGTAGTAAAAATTATTTCTAGGGGTGTGTATGTGTGAAATAGAGGTCTGTGTAGGTTTGGGGTTTTTTCACCAGGGCTGTTTATGTAGTTTCAGTTACGTTTTTGAGTTGAAACAAATCCTCTGGTAAACATATTATTTAAATGCCTTGGTTTTTTTTAGATCATGAAGACACTGATAGTGGCTATACTGCTCGCTGGTGTGGTTCCCCTTTTGCTCGGTCTTCTGTTTGAGCTGGTCATCGTTGCACCTTTGAGAGTTCCTTTGGATCAAACACCTCTCTTTTATCCTTGGCAGGTCAGTTACTCCCATGCTTTTGCTGCTGTTGATGTAAGGAGTATGGGCTGCCTTGCTTCATGTGGGTTCAGTGCTTCAGAGCATTTTCCACAGGTACTTCTGTATGTGGCAGAGAAAAGGCAGCCAGTCTGGATGTAAGGATTGTTTGAACCAAAAGGATATGAAACTATGAAAAGCTGAACTGTTGTGAGATGACGTCAAAGGATGCATTTCAGTGATCAGCTACTTTTTCACTAGCATAATTGTAGAGTTATGTAAGAAGTTAGTATGTCTTTATGTACGTATGCAGAGATGTACATACTATGATTGTTTTGGAAGGCTTTCTGCATGCAGTTATGCAGCAAGAGGTTCAGGTAATTTTTTTTTTCCCTTGTAAGATTTTAATTCAGTGATGAGGCACATTATGAATGTAATTTTGATATGCTTTAGGATCATGCTGATTTTGGGCTGAGTTGTCAAATCATTAATACAAAACTTTGAGGTAGTTGTGTTTTGTTACTCTTCAGTCAAGTCTCACAGGTTGAGTGCAAATCTCTGTCCTGCACGTTGGGAGACAAAATGAAGATACAGTGGATTGAATGGCGAATGTTCCCATCACCTAGGCTGAAGTATGAAAGAAGTCATAACTCAAAGAAACCCAACTAAGGGGGCCATAACTCAAAACATCTCGAATGCCATAACTAAGTAACAAGAAAGTGTTCAGAGACAGTGACTTTCTAAGCTGCCCACAGGCAAGCTTTTGTTTACTTTCAGTATCCAAATGTTTGAAAGCCGTAATACAAAGAAGAATTTGACTACTAATTTAATTATTCCATTATTTTAAAATCCAAGTATATTTTTGAGCTGAGTAGATGACCAGAAAATCAGGACATCATTTAATTACAGTGGTAGATGATCATGGTTTCCAAACAGTTTTGGAAAGAATTTGTAATGCTAGAGATGATAAAAATTCTTTACTATTGCATATTAGTTCTTTAAAAGTTTTAAAAGAAGTATAATGAAAAACTATTTTCATGTGGCAAAACTTACTCAAAATACAGGATAAGTGGGATTTGAGACTTGTTCTAAATCAAAAGAGGAGCTATCAAAACTGAGACTAATTTCCAGATAAGAGAGTTATACAAAGGTTACATCTTTAAATAAACATGATTCAACTTAGACTGGCCTTTTTTTGTAACAATTTCTAAAATTTTTTAGAATTGACATTAACAAAAGTGTTCTTTTTAAATAATCGGTTAAAGAAAATGTATTTCCCCAGCAGTTTAAGAAAGTTAATTAGTATATGATGTCACAAGTTTTACCAGTTCTGTAGCGGTTTATTCTGCCTTATCAGCCTATATTTTGCATTCTATTTTTGGTGGGTTTTATTGAAAATCTCTTACAAATATCTATAATCCAGAAAGGATGGACTTATGATGTGAAGTGTTTACTAGAAGCCAGTAGTTTTATTGTCCTAATTCCATGCCATAATAATTGCTGTTTATGTTAAAACCTAAATTTTCCTCTGAATACTATGACTTTTTTTGTGAAGAGCATTGCCTTGCTTTAAGCCTTTCTTACATCAGGTAGGGTTATGGGAATAATTAAACTTCAAAAGAAGAAAAAGAACTTGTTTCCTGATGTGTGTGAACATCTTTGTATCTTTTTTCTATACTTTTATAAAGAAAGGAAATTAACTCCCTTTTATGTAAATTAGTTGTACCAGAATGTTAGTCAATTCCTTTAAGTAAGTCTAATACTTTTATTTTGTATTTGCCTTTGGTTTAATAGTAGTAGTGATTTTCCTGGTCCCAGGGAGCTAAATTTACAGATGTCATTTAGTCTTGAGAGCATCCTCTTTTTCATAGGAATTTGCAGATGATGTCACCTCTTTGAAGCAATGTCCCGTGTAAATGGAAAATAATTATATTTCCGCTTATAAGTAATATTAACACATTGCTCTTAAAGCTTTTGGTTGTCTGACTTTTTGAAGATTTGTTAATGCTAACACTATATTTTTCCAAAATTAGGACTGGGCTCTTGGAGTTCTGCATGCCAAAATAATTGCTGCCATAACACTGATGGGTCCCCAGTGGTGGCTGAAAACTGTTATTGAACAGGTAGGGAAAAATTGTCCATGTGAATTATCTATATAATACATTTTTTGTTTTTGAATGTGTGTCAGAAAACAGTGTTACTCTTACAGTAATGGAGTAATTGAGTAAAATTCAACTAGTCTTATAAAAACCTTTTAAATTGTATAGCCTAATCCATTAAGGTACACTTAACAGTAAAACAAAAACTCAGAAATCTGAATTCAAGAAAATGCTGTGTATACATATATACATTTTTATCAGGTTTGTAATAAAGTGAGAAAGCGACATGATTATTTCTTCAGATGAAGTCCATGTGTCCAAATATTGGACATTTACATCTACAACTCAAGAGGATAGAATTTTGCCTTCTCTGCAGCTGTAGGGATTACCCCATTCTCATAGATCAGTAGAGATGAAAGACACCATTTCCATTTCCCTTTGATTATTAAGCAACACAGAACAGTTTCTGTGAACAGGTCAGTCACATGGCCTGTTGTTTTCTTTGTCAGAAGTTTTTTTTCTTGATTATAAGCTTTAAATTCCATGGTTGTCATCTCGATGAAGTTATCTCAGTTGTTTATCAGAAGGTAATGTTTCAGCCCTGCACTGTATATGATGCCTGTGGTGCATGTCCCAACCTCTGTACACAAGGTGCCTCTCATGAGTTAGTCTAGCACAGTCCCAGTTATTAGATCACTTCAGCTGTCACACTGCAGAAATATAGTCTCAGTCTGGGAGTACCTTTTGATGCATATACCATGGCTCCCTCTTCCATTTTGAATGCTCTTCATGGGCTGTTTACACACTCTCCTGAGCCTTTCAGGCTTTGGGACAGAGGCCATTGTTACCTGTAGCTGGTAGCCATTTAAAACTGGTCTTTTCCCATGCTTAATCTGGTTACATCGTGACCTTAGCTTCTGGTAGTAACTGCAGAAGCTTAAGAATTGTGGAGGCCTTTTTTCAGGCACAGACTCTACATGAGGAGGCTCTGGTCTGCCCCACCAAGTACAAAATAAGGTCCTATTTTCTGCCCGTTATCAAATTTAATAATTTATTCTATTAGCATATATGGGATCCTCTTCTGGTAAGTTAACAGCACAAAATGATCCCAGGTCACCCACAAAACTGTTGTCCACAGCTCTATTAAATGATCTTTCAGAAGGTCTCTTGCACTCCTGCAACTGAATCAAAACTCTATTCCAGATTAAGTTGGCCTCTTGGGCATTGTTTAAATGATTTCCTGGAACCCTCATGATATAAATTGGCAGAGTTTTTCCTTCTTCAATTGTGACCATGGGAACACCCATTTCTATCCATAAGGAGAATTGTGTAAAACCTTGTAATTATTACTGTAAGTGCAAAGCAAGGCTTTCTTGATTGATCGCATCTACTTCTAACTTGTTCCATTTTAGGTATATGCAAATGGGATTCGTAACACTGATTTACACTTCATCATCCGTAAACTGGCAGCACCCGTAATCTCTGTCCTCCTACTTTCCCTGTGTGTACCGTACATCATAGCTTCTGGTGTTGTACCTTTACTGGGTATGTATGCATTCAGAATACCTGTTTATCATCTGATGGGTTACAGCAGTGTAAATATATTTGTGAAAATAAAACTTCAAGCTCTAGTTTATAAAGAAAAAAATCAAACAACAAACAAAAAACCCCAAACAAACAAAAACCACCTCTTTTGCCAACAATTGTAAATGTTTAAAGACTTCCAGGAGTCACACCATGTTCCAGGAATATTGTCCAAACACTTCTTGAACTCTGTCAGGCTTGGTGCTCTGACCACTTCCCTGGCAAGCCTGTTCCAGTGCCCAACCATTCTCTGGGTGAAGAACTTTTTTCTGATATCCAGCACAACCCTTCCCCAACACAACTTGAAGCTGTTCCTTGGGTGCTGTCACTGGTCACCACAGAGAAGAAATCAGTGTCTGCTCCTCCTCTTCCCATTGTGAGGGGGAGAGGAGGGGGAGACACTGATTTCTTCTCTGTGCATTTTAGTTATCTAGCTAGTTTGGGAAAGGAATGTTTAATTCATTTCTTCTTTGGACAAACAGCCTTTGATTTTGAGTCCCTCTAGGAACTATACTGAGCTGAGACCATGTTTTTCTGACTTGTCAGATTCTAAAGGAAGCTTAGAACAGGTGAAAATCCTGGGTTTGTTTTGAGGTTTTAATAGTATTAAAATGTAAATTTTAAATTATAGGGTTTTTTCAGACTTTCCTATCTCCTCATGATTGAGGTAAATGATTTGATTAGAACCAGGATAGATGAGCTTTTTCAGCAACACTTGTCTTTTACTAGTTAGTTTTGATGTTACCAACATGTTCAAGAAGTCCCATTTTATTCTTCAGTCTCACTTGGATACTGACTTTTATTGCATTGATTTTTCTGATAAAAGGAGAAGTCAGTAAGCAGATAAACAGAAGTTAATAAGCAAAAAGAACTGATAAGCCCTTTCTTTTTCTACTGTGGATTTTCACTCTGTTAATGGAAAACTTTCCACTCTTAGTGCTTCAGATTAAAAAGAAAAGCAGCTGTCACGTTGGATCTTTGATGTAAATGGATGTGTAATTTATTTCACAGCCCTTCTACTGAAGTTACAGTATAACAAAAAGTATGGAAGCAAGAAGAGAAGCAGAAATACATGAGTTAGATATTCTAATATTGCTGAACTAAGGGTTGACTCTTGTTTTGTAGGAGTTACTGCTGAAATGCAGAACCTAGTTCAGCGACGGATTTATCCTTTTCTGCTTATGGTGGTGGTTTTGATGGGAATTCTGTCCTTCCAAGTCCGCCAGTTCAAGCGCCTTTATGAACATATTAAAAATGACAAGTGAGTATATAGTGGGGGTTTTTTTATGTTTCCCCTTTATATTATGATAACTTCAGGTTGATCTATGTTGTAGATCCCTAGGACTACTACCTAGATCCCTAAGAGGGATTTTAAGAAGTTTTCTAGACAAATGCCTCTTTAAGACAAACTCTTCTTGGCAGATGTTTTATCTGTGGTTCAGGTAGATAAACACAAGAATAGACTGCATTTATAAAGGGAAGACACTCCCTTGTGTCTAACATGAACTTGTTTTCCCACAAATGAAGCTTTTTGTCTCCTCTGTATTCTTGAATGACAAATGAATGCCATGAATTACAACATACCTAGAAGTTAAAATCATGTCTCAAGCTGCTGCTTAGAAAACCATTTCTTCAACCTTTTCTGTGTAACTGTCTTTCTTATTCTTCCTACTCATTAGACCAACTAACCTGTTAAAGAATGTTCAGTTGATTTGATAGTTTGTCCTTACCAAATTTTGTCTGGTTTTCTGATGTTTTCAGTGATTATTACTCTGTATTACTCAGATGCCCGATAAAAATAATAATTTTCCTATTATTTTCTAGTTATCTTGCTTAGTTTAACCTTTTTTTTTTGTGTTATTACATTATTTTCGGTGTTACCCTAATTACCTTTTTAATTGGTTATTAAGAAGATTAGCAGCTAATCTTCCTAGGCTTCTTTTGTATTGAAAAGGAATAAATGAGTTTGTTGTGTTCATATCCTGAGTTGTCCTACAAGAGTTTCACTTTCTAATAACTACAAAAGGAGTCGAACCTAAAACAGACTTCTTTGAATCTTAAAGAAGATTCTGATAAGTTGTTTGGTGTAAATGTGAAATTAATAGCATCTAGCAATATTTAAAGAGTTGTAACTAAAATTAAACTCTCAGCAGATCAATTTATATTTTAGCACCTTTTAGTTGATAAGCTGATTTGTATCCTGTTCCCCACCCACCTTTGTAGCGTGTTGTGTAATATTTGGCCTCCTGTAGTATGTATAGCTAGTATTTGTATTTACAAATGGGTTTAGAGCTAATTGTTGGTATCTTTTAGGCAGAGAGTGGATTGAATTAATTGCATTAATGTGGCAAGTTGCTTTCTTGTGTAAATAAGACACATAAATGGTATGCAAATATATGAATATACATCTTGAGTGAAAATTAGTTTGGTATTAAATGAACTTATTAAATGTTATAACATCCTTGTAGACAAGAAGTTTGTATGACTTAATTGTCTCATTTCAGGAAGTAGGCAGACACAGTCATGCCAGCCAGTAGAGATTTGTGCTTTAGAAATATGCGTAATTAAATCTTTCATGTAACAAATTTTAAAAGCATAGACAAGTTTTTGTGACATTCTAAAATGTACAAAGAATGTGTGTTGGTTGTTGGTTATGGTACCGTGAGAAAAGGAGCGGTGATGAAAAAGTTTTTAAAGGAAATGACAGATCTTAGGGGAAGAATTCATAGCTGTGTAGGGCTCTTGTACACGCAGAACTAGCATGCAAATAGGAAGCATGGAAAGGAATTTAGGTGGCAAAAAGTGTGAATCAATGATACAGAGCAAGAAAGGAATAATGTGAAAGGTATGAAAACTGTTAAGCTGATGAGATAGTTAAATTCTGTTCCCATATCACACTAAAGGCATCTTGCACCCCTTAAGCTTTCCATGAAGTAGCATCAGGATATTTTTCTCTCCCTGTAAGAAAGATTAAGCAGCAGCAGCTAAAGTTCTTCATTTATAATTTACAGAATAACTTTTTATTGAAATGAAAAAACTACTTTGGCAGCAAAGGATATAGAGTGGATTTGTGTTACAAAATAGTATTATCTTGTGTTAATTTCTGTTTTTACTGTAATCCCAGGTATCTTGTTGGACAACGACTTGTGAATTACGAACGGAAGTCTGGCAAACCAGGCACATCAACAACTCCACCTCAGTCTTCACAAGAATAGATGGTCATATTAAACATCTTGACCTTCCCTTTGCCTTTACATGTCCTTTTTTCATAGACTCTTCTCATCTTTGGATATCTCTCCCAATAATACTCTCAGCAGTGTTTTGGCTTCTGTTGGTAGCATTCAGATAGCAGTTAAGGCTCTGTTTCTTATCTGCATTTTCTGATGTTATAAATGCTGTCTGAGGTCTGTATATGTGTATATAGAAGTGTCCTGACACCCTAAAACCTTGGATTAAAAAGAATGTGCATTGTACATCTTTAAAAAGTATATTAATTTATTAAATCTAGTTGTCACTTTATTTTGGACTGCTGTTCTGTTGACAATGTGCCACAAAGCAATAGTGCGAAGAGGCAAGATGTTTTTATAAAATTTGGAGCTTACTTTATGGTGTTCATAACAGTTCTTATTGTCGTAATACAGTATGATTTTTCATGAGTGGAAAGGCCACGTAGAGAATATCAAAAGTAAATAACTGTCTTACAGTCAGCAATGAAGTTGCTGTGGTGAGAACATAATGAACTATGTATCTTGCTGTCCAGTCTTTTTTATTATTTTGTATAACACCAAAGCTGTTGTACATTTTTCTATTGCCTGATTGTTTTTCATGTGTCAGAGTTTGTAATATTGTACAGTTGCTGTTAAATCAAGAAAATATTTCCTCTTCTGAAAATTCAGATGTACTTGTTGAGGCTCAGCTGGATTTTTCTGTTTGGTTGACGGGGTAGGTGGGTGTTGGCTTTGGGATCAGGATTTCATGAATTAAAACAGAAAGTATAGATTTACTAAGGCTAGGTGATGGAAGCATTTAAAGGTACCAATTAAAATTAAATAGGTTCACAGCTTAAATTGTAGCCAATTTCTTATCAATACTGGAATTTTTCAGGATCTCAAGAAAAGGGATGAACCTTAACTGATGTGCTTGCACAGCACAAAAAGCATAGTGTAAGCAACATCCTGACCTGATCCTTAGTTAAAGAGCTTGAAATCTTTTTTCTGTAAGTTACCAAAGTTGAAAATTGTAGTATGGATTTTATATTGCACAATTACTTTTAAAAAAACGAAACCCAACCAAAAAAAATTCTCTCAGAATTGGTCACTGTGAATTTTTACGGGAATAATACTGAGGAAGTGATTTTTCATGTACCATTTATTGCCTGAGGGGCGGGGAAATACATATGCCATTAAACAGGCAAGGAAAAGTTAGCAGATTTCTTTGCAAGAACACAGTCAAACGAGCCACCAAATCAAGTCTGTGTTATTTCTATATGTAGCTAGAGTTCTTTTGCAGTAATGTTTGGGAGTGGGGGTGGGGGTTATGTAGATAAAGAAAATACATAACAGTATCACAGAGCTTTAAGTAGCATCAAATCACATGCTTAGATTGCAGTATCTTTCCTGGACCAATGCGGAAAATGTGAATAGCCATTGCAGTAATGAGAAAATTGATGGAACATTTAACTTGCTATTCAGTACACTCTCCTTCAGTATTCTGTAATTTACCGTGTGTATATAATTAATACTTGAGAATCTGGCAGGTGCTTTCAAAGTGTCATCTCCTTTTATTGATGTTGCATCTCTTATCTGATATGGTATGAGCTAATGTGGTCCAGACTGTGATGGTGGTAGTTCATTTTTTTGGTGTCTGGACTCATGCTCTAAGGCAGAGAGCACAAGCCAAAAGCATCTGAACGTAGTGGCAGAATGATTGGGCTGTCACTCTCAGTTCCATACTACTTTACAGAATTACTGTTGTCCTGATGGTTTTGAACCACAAATATTACCCTTTGGAGTGATTTATTAGGAAATTTCCAGTGAAATGAAATAATAGAAAAATAGCCAAACTATTTCTTTCATTCACTGTTGCTGATTTAATGCTAAACTGAGTATATATTCGCCCCATATATTTTTGATGTCCATAAATATTGCATTTGATTATTTACAGTGGTGTACATTGTGGGACAGATATATTTTCACAATAATAAATTCACTGGTAACATACATTCTTACTTATGCCAAGATTCTGTTTTTGACATACCTTTCACAAACAGTTCCAAAATGGTCTTGCCACTCAAATATTGCGAGCACTACTGTGCATCATGCAGAATTTGCAGTAGCATGGTACTTGTAACTTTGCGTTTTTATCCAGACAAACTGGTCTTAATATTAAAATCTATTAAGAAAAAGCCTTTGTGCTGTTTCTTACTTACTGGTATTTTACAAGTCATGAAAGAAAATAGCTAATCGAGCCAGTCATGCAATGTGAACTGCAGCTATTTTGATATAGCTTACATTATCTGTATTTGCTTTTTTTTTATGGAAAACTGGTTTCAAATCCAACCATTGTGCTGGCTTTTGCACTGCTTTACAGATCCCAGGTGAAGTTTGTTTCTAGAACTGTCCATTGTGAACTTTTCAGAAATCTCATCTCCTCACTCCTTATTTTTACACATTTTTTGAAAGAATATGGAGGTTGTAGAGAACAGAAATTAAATAACAGTCCTTTATAAATTGTTTTAAATTTCAATGGTTTGCCTTATTGTGTGCTGTGTACTCCCCTGGCATAGAAACTTGGTAAGTAAGCATGTAAGTTAAGTGGCTGTTTCTGAGACAGCTGATGAGCACTGTACCAGTGCCTTCCATCTGTACTGGAGTGATGCAGAATGGTGTGGGGTCCTATTACCTTTCAAGTGGGAAAGACTCTGTGTGTGGGTGTGTGTGTGTGTGTGTGTGTGTGTGTGTGTGTGTGTGCACTCTTCCACCACAGTTTGTGTTGACCTTGGTCTTGACTGGAGGGGTTGGAGGTGTGTACTGGCTCAATTGTATCCCCTTCGTGTGTTGAGAATCTAATGCTGTTGTTAGTTATACAGGCCTTCATCCAAGAACTGTCAGATGGCTCTGTAGCTATCTTGTGCATATTGAAAGAAATTAATTGCAGCATGGCTTTGACTGTTTTTACACAGATTATTTTATATTGATTAAAAATAGTTAAAACTCTCCATCTTTTCTGTCTGCCCCTTCTCTGCTGAGTGAAGCTGAAGTTACTCACTTGATTTTGTTTCGGAGGGCCCTTTGGTACCTATAACTGCTTTGTGTCAGTGACTTCCTCAGTAAGATGCCAACTCCAACCTATTACAGCGCTCACATCACTTTTCAGCTGAGTGCATTAATTCTTTCCTTGCCTTCCCCTATGCTCGCATAAAGGTCTTCATAAAAACCTTTACAGCAGCTGCACTGTTCTTCAGAGAACTCTGTAAAAAGCCTCACAAAGGCCTGTACCTTACAAAGCACAAATGACTGGCATGCTGATCAGCATCATTTTGTTTCCTTGGATGTCAGTGTCCATTTTTTTACATGTAGATTGGAAAGGTTTCCTGGTAGGGTCAATGTTCTTGTTCTGCTTGCCTTGGGAATAATGGCCACTGTACAGCCTGGGCAATGAGTGAGGTTCTTGGCAGAAATGATGGTACAGATAGTAAAAACATTAAACAAGGAATTGAATCTTGGTGTAATGAAGTTCAGGATGCAAAATAGAGGAAGCTGTTTGCTGAAACAGATGAGGAAACAACTTTTATGAAGCATAATGGTAAGTCAGAGCTCTCATGCTCTGGCATTTCAGTTCCTAATTAGGTAACTGGAACTAAAGAATTGCATAGTTAACAGCAATTTTTTTAAAGCTGTGCTTCTGGTTTTAATTTCAATTTCTTTACTAAGAAGTCACCGTAAATTGAGAAATGATATGGTGAAATAAAAGTTACTCAATAATGGAAAATTTTAAAAGATTGTATTTCCAGAGGTCAAATACAGTCTAAAAATAAACGGAATGTTTTGAGTTCAGTATAATACCAAGAGATGGAGCAATGGCAAGATTATTTCACAGCTCTGCATATCAGTTTTTCTGCTTACCTGCTATTCTCTCTTACCTATTGAGTAGTGGCCAACACCAAAGCTGCAGAGGCATTTTCCCCTATATAAGGTGAAGTCAAACATCTGGAGGTGTCTGACATCAAGTGTGGGAGGAGGGGGCAATATTTAACATTACCTGCATTTCAAGGGCTGTTTGTGTTCCTGGAAAAAGACATTAGTTTTACTTAGAATTCCTTGTTGCTTACAAAAATGAAGAACACTGCAAAGCTCTTACTTATATTGGATAGAGTTTCTGTATTAGAACCTAAACAGTGCAGAGCCGCACTGGTGTGCCATGTTCAGCAGATATAAATTGTATAAGTGGCTTGCTAGAGTTAGGTAAGGAATGTGATGAAACTAAAAATACTGCTGGATTAGAAGGGAGAGTACATGGGATATTTTGACTAGTTGTGGGCAGGAGTCATGGAAGTCGGAAGCAGCAGAAATTCTAAGCTATGCTGTTATATAGCAGCATTTCTGGCAGTGCTGCTAGGAAATAATTACAGCCGTGGGTATACTTTTAAGTGTTCTTTATATACAAGACTCAGTTTTATACAGTGAGGGGAAATACTGCTAGGAAGCAGCATGGATTTGTATAAAGAGACTATTTACAAGAGCATGTGACAGGACAAAGGGGAGTGGCTTCAAACCGAAAGAGTAGGTTTAGATTAGATGTTAGGCACACATTCTTTACCGTGAGGGTGATGAGGCACTGGAACAGGTTGCCCAGAAAAGACATGCATGACTCATCCCTGGAAATGTTAAAGGCCAGGTTGGATGGAGCTCTGAGTAACCTGGTGTGGTGAAAGTGCTGATGCCTGTGGCAGGAGGGTTGGAACTAGGTGATCTGTAAGGTCCAACCCAGGCCATTCTATGAAAATACATTTCATTAAATACGGGAAAAAATCTCCACCTACATGCTGCTGTTTCTCATAATACAGTGTGGCAGCGTTATGCATGATTTCACTGCACTGGACCAAACTGCTGGAAGAACTGGGAGTATGACATTTACTTTTTGAGCATTTTAAGGATAGTTTTGAGTGTGTGCAAGGACTGCAGATGAGAGATAACATGAAACTTGCTGTTTATCTGTTATCACTAGACACCTTTGAAAAACTGCATTGTGAAATCAATTTAATCAAATTCTATTCTTTAAGCTCCTGTAGGATAATGTTTGCTTCAGGTTTCTGTTGCTGTATTTCTTAAATGATGCTTTAAAACAACTAAAGGATAGGTATGTCATTATATGTCAGAAGCTTGCTGTTTTCATGTAGTTACAGGAGTCTGCGAAGTATTTTGAGGCCAAATAATTAGCCTGTAGCTTATGCTAAGCATTCATGTTTTATGAAAGATTAAACAGTTGTTACAATGTGGGCTTTTTGCTTTCCAGAGCCCACCATTTTATCTTTGTTCTGGATGGCCTTACATGTTCATCAGTGGGGACATAATGTGGATTACAAAGGCCTGGCTTCAAATAGGATTGTGTGCTTCTGCAGTAACTGCTTGGCCCATTTCAAGCATGCAACGCCCAAGTTTCTTTGGAGCAACGGCCTGTGAGGGGTTTCTGAAGCGAATAATCCTATTACCAAGTTCATTTGAGTGCTCGGGCTATGTACAGTCCATGTTAGAAGGTACAGGAAGGGTATTGCTTTGTAACCAAGAGATGTGCTGGTGTCTTTACAGAGGATGCCAAGCAGGTTACCTCCAGTGCTGTTTTTATCTGCAGTGGAAAGACTTGTAGCTGTCCACCAAGACTTTGTGGCAGAGAGGGCACTTTGGTTCCTTGGCATTCTGGAGCGGAGGGAGAGCCCACGCTGCCTCGTGGTCTCAGATTTGGAGCAGCAGGAGCTGAGAAGCAGCTGCCACTGGCCATGCTGCTCTCAGTGGTGACAGAATCTCAATGGTGCTGCTGTCCTGAGTGTCCAGGACCTCTGCTGGAGCCTGAGCTGTCCTTGGAAGCAGCAGCTACTGCGAGTAAAGGGAATTTTTGGGTATACGTTTCCCTCTTTTTCAGCTCAGCCAGCATTTTTTCACATTTCATCCAAGCCAGGAAAGGAGGTGCAGGAATGCCAAAGGCAAGTTGGACACGCCACCATAACACTGCTCACCTAGCAGAGCATCCTTGTGGCCAGGGGACATGCAGGGGCCAGCGGGCTGTAGGGAGCCCAGGCACTCAGGGACCAGCCTCCCACCATGGGCTCTGCCAACATGGTGCTAAGATGTTCACAGAATCATAGAACCAATTAAGGTGGAAAAGACCTCTGAGATCAAGAACAGCCTCTGACCAAACACCACCCTAGCAACTATACCATGGCACTAAGTGCCACATGCAGTCTTTCCTTAAACGCCACCAGGGATGGTGAGTCCACCACCTCCCTGGATTGACCCTTCCAATGTCTAATCACACCTTCTGTGAAGAAATTCTTCTTAATGTCCAACCTTAATGTGTATCCTGCCACAGCTTAAGACTATGTCCTCTTACTCTGTCACTGGTTGTGTGGGAGAAGATGCGGACCCTCACCTGGCTACAGCCTCCTTTCAGGCAGTTATAGAGAGCAATAAGGTCACCCCTGAGACTCTTCTTCTCCAGGCTAAACAACCTCAGCTTCCCCAGCTGTTCCTCACAGGACTTGTGCTCCAGGCCCTTCACCAGCTTTGTCACCCTACTCTGGATGCCCTCCAGCACCTCAGTGTCCTCTCTGAATTGAGGGCACACATGATTCGAGGTGTGCCCTCACCTGGACGGCGTACAGGGGAATAATCACTTTCCTCATCCTGCTTGCCACACCTGCTGATACAGGCCAGGATGCCATTGGCTTTTTCGGCCACCTGGGCCTACTGCTGGCTCACGTTCAGCCGCTGTACCCTCCAGCCCACTCCGACCCACCTTGCTGGCGTCCGTGAATTTGCTAATGGTAGACTCAATCCCCTCATCCATGGTTTGGGTCTTTTCGAAAGTTTGTACAAAACGGGTGCTGCTCTTCCCCTTTAACCCACCCCCCCACCAAGTTTCCCCCCCGCCCAGTGCCGGGGCCCCCCGCCCCGGCCCGTCCCTCCGCGTTGCCGGGGCAGCAGGTCGCGGAGCGGGGCAGGTGAGGCGCCGTGCCCGGGCCTTACCCGAGCCCCGGGGCGGCCGCCGCGGGGGTGTCCGGGGGTGCTGGGGCCGTGGGGCGGCCCTTGGGCTCCCTCCGGCCTGCGAGGGGCCGCGCCGGGGCCGGTGACCGCCGGTGCTGCCTCCCCACAGCTCGGGGCGGGTGGGCTGCGGGCACCCGCGGCTGGGCCGCCTGCGTGCGGCCACTTGTTGGCCTTAGCCTTGTTTCCTGAACACCTGGGGCTGGTTTGGGGTGCGCGAAAGGAAAAATAAAAATAGAAAAAAGAGCTAATAGGAAGTGAAAGTGATGAGCTGATCTTTGTCTCTAGCGAGAGTCACCCATGACAGAGTAACGAAAGGATAAACGGGTGCAAAGGCTGCCTGACCTGGCCGTGCTTTTCTTTGCTCATTAGGTGTGTGTATATGCACAGGAGGTTCCCTCTGAAACCCTTTTTCCCTGTGAGGGTGACCAAGTGCTGGCACAGGTTGCCAAGGGAGGTGTGGAGTCTCCGTCCTTGGAAACACTCAAAACCCACCTTCACATGGATCTTTTGCACTCTTCTCATAGGTTGTGCAGGGGGTCAGACCAAGGGGTCTCTGCCAACCTCAGCCCTTCTGTGAGACTCCGTGATTAATGTCTTTCTGTAGAAAAGCGACACACACCTGTATTCCTTCCTCGAAGTTTTTTTGTTGTCCTGAAATCCTCAGCTCTTTTGCCTTTGGCTTCAGTTCCTCAGCTAGAGCTGTATATTTGAATCATTACTGAAAGGGTGTGACCAATGTTGTAATTAAATGTGCACTTTGAAGTCTATTCCTGATGCAAATGGGCTGCGTTGGAGTGATGAAAATGATGTTCCCTGTCTGCATGTCTCCGTAAATAAAGTTCTAAGTATGGTTTGATCCTCAAAGGAGCCTTGAGTCACAGCAGTTCCACTGCACTATCGCTGACTTTTAAATTTTTTCTTTTCCACTACAGGAGAATTCACATGAGAAAGCCACCTGCCAGGTACTTTTATTTTTGGAATACTCTTATTTTTTTATCTTAAAAATTTAAAAAGTCTAAAGGGATAAAGGATTCTATTACATTGATTCCTTTCTTGATGCTGTTGCTTTCACTGCTCCTCCTTTCTGCAAATAACTAATGGGGTTTCAGTTCTTGTTGCTAAAGCAACTTCAGCATGCCATTGTTTGTCCTGGAAATGATGAGAGTACTTGTTTCCCACCAAATGTGCCCCATTGCTATGATGGGAGAAGAACCATACAATAACCTATCTCTGTCCCTTCTTCTGGATCCTGGGGAACAGGATTCCCTGGGTGAGTTACATCCTGAATGAGACAAACACACCTGTAGACCTGTATGAGCAAAGTGCAGTGTGTGCTTGCAGCATACATGAATGTTTTGTTCATCACTTCAATTGTTTGAGGTAAAGTCTGTCAGGAGCAAAAATTACTGACTTTTTGCTACAGCATTTTTGAATACATAAACACAGTAGAAACTTGGTCAGCTGTATAGTCTGGCATCTGTACAAAAATGCCAAGATTTTCCTTGGCATGCAATAGGGAGTTGTCAGTGTAGACAGCTTTCATGTTGGCATGTGTGGTGTGACTTGTCTGGACTGCCTGTTTTACAAATTTGTGTTGTGGTAGGTTTGAGGAGAAAAATCAGTTTAAAACTATCTGAAGATACCTGTTAACATAGTAGTTCTCCTCACCCAGAGCTGTGATTGGTGCCCAAGCTGCAGTGTTTTACTTGGTGTTGCCACAAAGTTTTTTAGAGCCACGCTGCGCTTGTCTGTTTACCCTTCCCAGTCTGTCAGCTCTCCAGTAGCCCCAGCTATGGCGTAGGACAGGAGGGAATCTGGGGACAGGCACTGTTCACTCCCATGTGCACACACAGTTTTTCATTCACGTCCTGCATCTGTGAACTGCTGGTTTGTTGCTTTCAGGTCCTTGTGACTGGACACCATGCCTCTTCCAGAAACCATGTTTTGTGCTCAGCAGATCAAAATCCCCCCAGAGCTACCTGATGTTCTGAAGCAATTTACTAAAGCTGCTATTAGGACTCAGCCTTATGATGTTTTGCAGTGGGCAGCTGCGTAAGTATGATGTTCACCTAACAACAGAGAGCTCTATAAATATGGGCCCCCAAAACCTCAGTGCTTCTCTTTATTGTATTCTGGCCTTGGCTTTGAATGTTAAATCAGCATGTACATTGCATGCACACTTCTGTGTATTAATGCAGCATGTAAGCCTTTTAAAAATAGTGTGGTATTTTATTTTCTATTTCTTTGAGGTTTAGGGCTGGCTTACTTCTGAAATAGCTGGATTTCCATACGGAAAAATGCATCTTCATTTGCTTTTTGTTGTTAGTTTTTCTATCTGAAAGACCAACCCTTTTTCCTTTTGGTTTAGTTTGGTTTTTCTTCTCCCATCTGAGATTTAATTATTGGAATTTAAAGGGAAAAATAGACATTAGCTTTCTAATTCTTAAGCTTGGTTAGGTTTCTCTTCTTTCTTTCTGGGAAAAGTGCCTGAAAAATTGCACCTTTGAAGTGATAATCCACATAATAAATCTCCCGCTATAAAGTTGATTTAGATGTTTAAATGTTTCTTTTTTAACATCTATTTTTTTTTCTTTTACCTCAACTGCTCACTATAATTTTTTCCTGTCCTATGGTTTGTGTGGGCAAGCTCTCGAAAGGTATCTGTGAGATGTTCTCAGCTGGGGGGATTGGAAAACGTCTGTACTGTGTACACGAGGGAGGGGAGGCTGTTAGCAAAGCCAGGCTGCTGTCTGGCTTGTCTGTTGAAAAGAAAAGAATCTGAAACTGAATTGTTACAGCTGCAGTGTTGGAGACAGCCAGCAGGACCACCTTAAAATGGTGTGGTGTATCTGTCTGGCTGGAGCCTGCTGGGACGCGGGGCTGGCGAGAGCAGGGGCAGCGCCACGCTGCCAAGGCCACGCCACCGGCCAGCCCTGACCTCTGCCTGAACACTGCAGCAGCTCGGCGGGAGAAGCCCCGCTGATGGGTGGGCGGCTGCCGCTGATCGCACACCCCCTTTCTGGAAAGTGCTCCGGTGTACCTGAGCAGAGCAAGATCTGTACCGGGGAGCCGTGCAAAGCAGAGCAAGGCGGTGGCTTCACACGTGCTGCCGGTGTTGTAGTGCTTGTCCCTGGGAGTAATCAGATGGGGAAATGGATCTGGCTGAAAAATAGCCCGGGTGTTATATGTTATATACATACATACCATGCATCTATTTCTATACGATCACACTAATACAGTTCTGGAGTGCTGCCTGCTGTCTATTTTTGCAGGTATTTGCGCAGCATGGGATAGCCTGGACATGGACATGGGTGACCAGGGCAGATGAGGCAGGACCAAGTGGAGAAACTTTTAAATTAGACATGCCTGAATGAAAACTGAGTTTTCCTTGCACAATTCAGAATTCTGGCCAGCTAAGGCAGAAGCAGCTCTTAAGGTCGTGGCAGCCTTATAATTAAAAGGACGTGCATCCAATGCCCTTTATGCTCTACTCTTAAGTTTTACTTTGGAGTGGACAGAAATAGCAGAAATGCTGATGAGAGAGTTGCAATGTGAATAGGCAGATGTCCATTTTGGGTAGTGTGTGAGGGGAGTGTTAAACAGATGAGCCCTCAGGTTCATCAACCGAAAGAGCTGAGCATATCATGCACAAAATAAGTTAAATGCCATAAGAATTATTAGAGTGTCACGAAAAGGAACATGTGAAGTGTAAAGATTGTGGTTTCTGGGCCGAGGAAGATGGGAGCTGTGTGTGCGGGCAGCTTGCCAGGTGCTGCTGCTCCTGTGGGGGAGCCTGCAGATTCTTACATTAAACTGTAAGAGCTTTTACTTCTGTGCAGTTCGTAATGGCCATGGGCATTGAGGTGTGTTGCTCTTCCCATTTACTTAGGTATTTTTCAGCCTTGTCTAAAGGTGAACCCCTTCCTGTGAAGGAGAGGCTGGAAATGCCTTTAGCAGAGGAAACAGATGCTGGTTTGACCCCAGGACTCCTTAAGGTCTTGCATAAACAGGTACAAGCTGTTCTTTATCAAATGCACAATGTTATGGAGGAATGCTGATGTGCTGGAGATGGTTGGGGAGAGAGACTGTCGAGTATTTGAAATATTTTGGGGAGACACTGTGTTCTTAAATTCATTCTGATTTTTTGAGTTCTTATTGTGGTACCATGATTTCGTTCAAAGCTTTCTTCCAAAGGCATGGTGACCGTTGCAGAACTGAGGGAAAAATGGAAGCATTTGGGCTTGCCAGAGGAGCAGCTGGAAGCTATCCTGCAATTGGACAGTTTTGGCGAGGAGGTGGAATGGATGAAGTTTCTGGCACTTGGGTGCAGCGTGCTTGGTGGGGTATGTTCACAGCAGGAGCCCTCGTATCCAAACACAAGTGGTTGTCTTGGATCATATAAAAGATAGACCATAGAACAGTTAATGCAGATGGATTTGGGGAATGGTGATTGTTTTTGCGGCAGCTCCCAAAGTGGCTTGCGTGTTTACTTCTGTAGCCCATCAGGTCTGGGAACTTAACCAGAAGGATGGCTAAGTCCTCGGTTTACTGGAGTGGCAGTAGAAGAGCGAGCATGTCTGCAGGGAGGTCGTACTGTGTGAGAGAGGATGACAGAGGAATGATGCTGATGGCATCAGTGTAAATGTCCGTGGAGGAGAACTGGAGGGAGAAATTAAAGAACCACTTTTTAATTGATTGTGTAGCCAATTAAATTTTCACAGCAGCACTTAATGTTACTAAAGCTACACTTAATTCTTTTAATGTTAGTAATAAAATCTCAGCAGAGCATTTCAACAGAATGAAAGATTATAAAATGCATTAAGCTGATGTTCATACAAAGTATAATACTTTCAATGATTTCTACAGTAGGGAAGAAGAGGTACTAAAAAGAAAATATATGTGAAATAATATTTTGTGAATGTTGCAATATCTGGAAACCCTGAATGTTCATCTGGCCTGGCAATGCATTTGTGTGTGTATATCTGTATGTCTGTCTATCTATCTATCTATCTATCTATCTATCTATCTATCTATCTATCTATCTATCTATCTATTATTTCAAATGTGTATTTCTTGATCCCAGTCTCCTTCCCAAAAGGATCTTGTAGTCTGGGCTCTTTTCTTCATTTAAAAATAGTAACAGCAACGTTACTTACCTAAAAAACAACAACCCCTCTCTCCTGCCAAAAAAACCCCAAAAAATCCAAAACAAAAAATGGAGTCACAGGAACATTCTGATGGAGCCAGACAGACTAAATTTAACCATCTCACCGTCCTTTTGGATATTAAGTGAATGGTTTGATTTCAGTACTACATAATGAAACCTAAACTTCAGTTTCCTAAATCAGAGAGAAAGACGTACACAAGAAATTGACATTCATTCCCTGCAGCTGTAAATTGTGTTCACAGTCAAACAGGGTCACAGCTGAGATACAAGAGTAGACAAGTATGAACTTCTTAAGAGCATCAGCCTGAAGTTCCTTTCTTGTAAAGCACTGATGATTTCTTACAAAAGCCTTGGAGAAATGATCACACAGGTAGCTTGTTAAACTGTCTTTCAAAGGTGGCAAAATGGATATGAATAACTTTGCTGTTATGTGAGAGAGAGACCATGGCAACTTGGGGTGGCAGGACCAGAAAGGGCAGTAGATGGGTAGCCAAATGCAAAATGTAGAGTTGGTCATCACAGAGTCAGCTGCCTCTCTTTTCCCTGAGAAGCCTCCCAGGGGAGGAGATACATTAAGTAAAACTGTTGAAGGATTATAAGATGACACTTCTCTGGCCCGTGTTCTGGATCTTAAACAGATACTGCATTTATTTTAAGTATTGCTATTCTACTGTTAGGAAATACTATCTTTTTACGTAGACATTGCTTGCTTGCTAATGAAAATGTAAGAGTAAATTTTGAAAAAGTTGCAGTGAAAAATACTAAGACTTAGGTTAAAGAAAGCCTGTATGGGTTTGTTTTGTGCTTTTATATTGTGTGTGGTTTTATTTGTTTGTTTCTTTAATGGCATCCAACCAGTCTTTGACTGAGTCAAACTCTGCCCCAGGGTTTAAAGCTAGGCAGTGATGATAACACCTTCATCTCATTTACCCTCACTTTTAATGGCTCACAGTGTGGATTTTGTCACAGTATGCAAAGGATGTTCGTGGCTCTGATACTTTTCCTTTCATTTCTTGCTGGAACCCCCTGCAGTCCTTACTGAGTTCAATGAAACAGGCCTGTGAAATCCTAACAAGAGACCAAGAAGGTGGAGCAGCTCGAATTCCCTTCGAAACGTTCTCGTTCCTTTATTCGTATTTGGCTGGTATTGATGGAGAGATATCAGAGACAGAAACAAAAGCATTCCTCCAAGAAATTCAAGAAAAAGCGTAAGTAAAAATCTGTGCAAGGAATTTTAATGTATCAATTGCCTCTGGGTTCTTCAGAAGCCTTTAATTTCAGGTGAATAGTCCGTCTTCATTTTGGGCATAGCTATGATGACAGGAGTAAGGATTGACTAAGATTGTATCAAAAATACACATTTTTTTGGTCAACATCAGCGTTTGCACTGTTAAAAGATAAATTGTTATTTATCCATCTTTCTCTGAAATACTGAAGTCTTTATCTGGTGGTATAATTTTCCCTGTAGGAAGCTATTATATAGAGGAATGTAACATCTGCATATTACTGGTTCTGGAACCAGCAGCAGCTTCTGGGCTGTTCCTTTGATTTAACATAGATCATAAACCAGAGAGAGAGACTGGGAATTCTCTCATTGTATCCATAGTCACACATAGGTCACACGAAATGCACTTTAACCAATTAAAAAAGATCCGTAACAGACTTGTCCTCTGAGTGCTGCCTACGTAGCGTGTTTGCATACAGACACTTAACTCTTCCTCCCATCTCTCTGGAACTGTTCTTTCTGTGCTTGGTGGGCTGACAGGACCCCAGAGGCGCTACCAGCATCGCTGCTGGGCTCAGCCCTGGCCAGCAGCGGGTTTGTCTTGGAGCTGTCTGGCATTGGCTCTGTTGAACATGGGGGAAGCTTCTCTCAGAAGCTCACAGAAGGCACCACTGTGGCCCCCACCTCCCCGCAAAAAACATTGCCACATGAACTCCATACACTGTCTTGGATTGCCACCAGCTCCAAGTTCATGGGAGCTTGAAAGCAACAAATGAACTGTTTCATCATTAATTATCAGATTGACAATTTTTAGTAAGAACTGCTTTTTAATCACGCCCCTTTTGCTTCCATTTCATATAGCCCTAAACTGTATCTTGTCCAACACACAAGGATTTACCATGTGAAAGTGCCATTTAAAAAATTTTGGTTTATTCCTTTCCAGGGACAAACACTTTGGCATGGTGCTGATCAGACACTTCCTGCCATCCTCCTTCATATTTTATTGATCAACCCTACTCTTCAGCGTGAGGTGAGAGAAAAAAAAGGAAGGAATAAATAAGTTCAAGAAAATAATTTGTTTGAAGTACCATAATTTGCACATTTCAGAACAACATGATCCTCTTCTCTGGCATTTCCTTTTCTTTGTCCTACTCTTGAGATGGCCCTTCAGGGGATGTTAATTGAATACATGGTTATACTGTTCTCATGCCTCTGAAATACTGATGGCCATCCCTAGGGTGTGGCTCCTTCACTCATCTGCTTATATTGAGCAAAAGTTGTTTTGCTACTGAGCTTTCTACCTACACTCTATTAAGTGATTGTTCAGTAAAACGTGGAATTCAGTTAAGATTGGGCAGCTGCAACTGGAGCATTTCTCATTACGCTTCTGGTAGCACTGCCTTCGTTTTGACTCTGGCATAAATACAGCTGGTCCTTGGACTACCCTGTCTGCCTGGACATCCTCTATTTAAACAAACTGTTTTATCAAGCCCTATTAAAGAACTTAATGAGAACCTTGTGGCTGAGCTGATAGACAAAACCAATGCAAGGACTGCAATGGTTCCATATTGTTTTCCCTCTAATTAGAACCCTTTCAGAACTTAAATCTCTTTTTTTCATTTTTGGATAAACTTGTCTAATAAAGATGTTTTAAAACACGTCTTGTTTTCTGACAGGAAAAGCTACTGCATTTGTCATGTAGGTGAGGAATACCTGACACAGAGTTGTTTGGTTGGACTGCTGTAGCAGGTATAGAAGCCTAAATCCATCAGAACTAGACCAAATATTTAGTGACAGATAATCACACTTAATTGCAGAAACAATTGAGGTATGAAAGAGGATACTAGTGGCTACAGTAAAACTGGAGATTCCCTTTGAGAAGGCCACAACCAGGAGCAACATCGAGTGCCCTCTCCTGGCACACTGATCAAACAGAAGTATTTTAGGAAAGATGGATCTGCAAGCTTGTTCTTTTATAGTTGCTTACTTTGCTGAGGCAAGAAGCATGGCTGATGGTGACTGACCTTGCTGAAGTAGATTGTGTGAGGAATTAACAGAACTGCACATCCTTAATATGTATCTGCATGTTTTAAGTCTGTTTTATCAACCTCTATCACAAATATTTGTACGACAGTCCACAGGATGGGAAGTCTTCCTAGTTATTGCTGGAAGGAAATGCACCCGGTATTGGAATATGGTACTCAGCAATATCCCAAGTGTTCTTGGTACCTCTCCCCTAGTTTCTGTGGAGAGCTACATTCTCATCACCTTTGCCAGATGGTATTGATCCGAATTTTCTTCAAGCATGAGCTTGGGAACACTAACTTTTGTATAATTGTCCATTTAACACCAGCTGCAGTTGAAGATGTTTTAGCCTGTTGGAGAACTCTGAAATCTGCCCTCTGGTACATGCTGTAATTAGGCAATGTCACCGAGAGGTGACAGTGTTAGGTAGGAAAGGGAGCTCTCTTCATGCCTTCCGTTTGTAGCTGATCTGAACTCCAGGGATTAGTTCTGTTCTATATCCACTACCTATGGGCCAGGAAGGCCAGTAAGTACAACCTCTCATACATTTTAATCTTCAGCCTTGTCAGACTAAACTCAAATACATGAGAGATCAATATAATTTATTAATAGATGTATCAGTGTTACAGATTTAAACGTTTTCTGAAATATACTGCTTCCATCCTGACAAACCTTGAAACTTTTTTGTCTCCAAGCCGCACAGGTGTGATGCAACACCAATATTATGTGCACACCTTTAGTGTGTCGGGCAAAACAGCAGTAACAATAGTTCTTGTGCAAGTTATGTTTTGAACAGCCAACTAACAAAAGCATCAGGTTCTTGTTTCTACTTTCTTCTTTTATGGTTGTGATACTTGTCTTCATCCCTGAAACAAAAACATAAACATTGTGTGGGCTGTTAGGCTCAGAGTGACAAGAGTCTGAAGAGAAAAAACAACTTGGAAAAGGGAAAGCTCTCATTAAATGTAGTCATGTCCTCCTCTAAGGAAAGAAAGTAAACTACCTTTAGACAGTTTATTTTCCATGCTGCTTTAATCAAAGCCTTGTAACACACTGCCAGAGTGGCAATTAGTTTAGGATGAATGGCATCATGGTGTAATGAAGCCAGGTTTGAGACAAGCCATCATTGCCATCCATGCAGTTATGTAATGCATTTACCCAAACACACGAGGGACAAGGCAGCATTTCTTCTGCACAACAGTCCTCATGTCTGCTCAAACACAGATCCCACACACCTGTGGTCCTGCAGATGTTGATGGTATTAGAAGGCGTGGCCTAGATTTGTTTCGTTTGCTAAATTGTACGTCCAGAAGTACTGAAGAGTGACAGCAATGTTTTGAAGTATCTAATATGGAAAGGCTAGTGTATGCAAATTAGTGAAACAAATAATCCTATTTATTAAGGTCTAAAGCAAACTAGAGCAGAAATCAGCATTAGGCATGACAGGCACTTAGTTGTGGATGAGGAACATACTGTCCATTTAACCATGTTCATCAAGGAGTAAAATAAATAGCCTGTTACACTACTGTTGCAGTCCTGCAGCGTGCTGCAGAAAGTGCCAGCTTTCAGATGTGAGAGTAAATTCTGAAGTCTGGATCACAGTTTATGATCTCACAGCATGTTTTGTTTAGTATTAGTAGCCTCATGCCACTGGCTTGTCATACTGCACATGAGGTTAACCTAGCTTTTTAATTGGACTAGATATTCTCAATCTCTGCACTAAATTGTCATAGACAATGGCCACAGCTGCCTGATTCAGAAGCAGGAGTCAGCTGTCACTATGTCTGCTCACCTCTCTCTTTTTCTCCGAGAGTCTCTGTCTTTGCCTCTCTCCCGACTCCTTCTTCGTTTACTTGGACTCCTGCTGGTGTCTCTCCTGTGTCTCGTGCATTCCGTATCCTTACTGCTTCCCCCAGACTGCCGCGAGTCCACTGAAGCCGACCGCCTGTCTTCCCTTCTGAAACATAGTCATTTTAATGAATAAAAACAGTTTCACAGTCACTGTTTCCAGTACCAGTTTCGTGTTATAATGACCTACTGATGATATAAGACAGAGGACATACCTTTTATTAAGCCTCTCTAAGAATACCTCCCAAAAGAGGCCCAAAGTCCATGCTCTTACATGTGCATATCTCAGCACATGTATTTAATGTGCTATTTAATACAATTATTTCCTGTAAACACTGCTCCTCAGTCTTAACACCTCTGCTTGTGAAAGAGGAGGCAGTAGAAAGGTTTCACTCTATTTTGCTTTAAATCTTTAACTCTTCAACCACCTGTCTTAAGTTGCAACCTACAGTGGAGAACTCAACTCCTGATCTCTCAGAATCACAGAATTGTTAGGGTTGGAAGGGACCTCTGGAGATCATCTACTCCCCTTGCCAAGGCAGGGTCACCTAGAGCAGGTTACACAGGAACGTGTCCATGTAGCTTTTGAATATCTCCAGTGAGGGAGACTCCACGACCTCCCTGGGCAGACTGTTCCAGTGCTCTGCCACCCATTCATCTTCATTTTAATGCTGGGAACAGAGTGTCACTTTCTAGTTTGTTTCAAAAACATTCTCCTTTCAAAGACCTGCTGAGGAGGCACAAATAGGCTATCACTAGGTCATGACTCCACATTTACTTCAGTGACAAATGTTTGGAAGGGTGTGCAGTGTTGCTTGACACAGCAGAAATACCTAGAGCTAAAACACACTCCCAATTAGCACAGCAGCATTTGCAGGGATAAGAACTGTAAAGCCTCCTCATATTTATTATGTTATGGAAAACTTTACTCTGAGGTGTAATATAGCTACCACATGTCATGTGGTAGGGAAGGGTAAGAAATTGTGTACTTGTATTTCCAAGTGTCCTTCTCTACCCAGCTACAACATATACACACATTTGGGCACAGAAGGGAGCACTATTCATCACCCAGCTCCACCAGAAACTACCTGTTCAGCTGAATCACTTGCAACTAACCTATTTAACTCTGAAAGAAAGATACTGATTAATTTTTCCCCATCCTTCATGCAGGCAGAGCTTCTCTAGCAAGACTTAAGAGAATGAGTATAAAATAAACCATGCATATGACTCAGATAAGGTTGGTATGTGCTATTAGAAGAAAGTGGTAAGATAAAATTACAATCTGCTCCATGCTCGAAGAATCTGTCAGCTGTGGCATACCTTCCCGAAGATTTTGACTTCCCTCCTTCACATATCTCTGCATTATCCAACCTGTTCTCTTCCTGCCACTGATTGCTGAGTTCTTCCATATGCACACCAATCACATCCCGAATCACCTGGAGATTAAGATATGTTAAAAACAAACATGTCATGGTATGGCCTGAACTTGCACAAGACAAACAGTAAACATCTCAAAAAACCCAAACCCCACAAAAATCTCCCACAAACCCTGTACATCAGATGTTTGAATGGAAAGTTTTTATTTGCAGAAACATGTTTTAGCATAAATTTAAATAGCACCATTTTATGATAGTGAGCTATATCTTGCTGGCATTTTCACATTCAAAACTCAGCAGTTAGAAATGCTCATTATTTTTAACATGCTGCAACAAACCAAAAACATTCCTCCATAGTTTGCAACAATAATAAAGCAGGGTACAAGAAGCAGAGAAAGACACATATTCTTTGTCTTTGAAAGAGTATATAATTGTTTATGCTGATATACAATAAGCACTTTTGTGCACAAAAGCATTTATTTTCCAATCTCACCTCAGTGTAAGACTTCTTTGTTATATGAACATTCTTAGCTCTGTAAGACTGCCGCCGCCTTTTGTAATCTCGCATTTCAGCCAGAATTTCAAGATGAGACTTCGGACCTTTCTGACTATCATCTAGCAAAAAATTTGGAGTAAAATAAATGGTCATTAGCACCTGCAGGTATGTAGGCCTTGTATGTTCAGGAACATAAATATTGTGTTCTTTCTCAAGTTCCTTCTGTATTTAGTAACTATGGTGAATTTATCTCAAGCTTCCTCCCCAGACTTCTTGGTGGCTGTTTACACACAACTAAAAAGCCACCAAGTAAATGCTGTTACGTGATCTCAGCCTCCAAACCGTGATCCAAACCAATATACGGGCTTGTGATTTGGTCAGAGGCCTTCTAAATACGGGTCATGTTTTCAAAGCCAGCATTACAGTAAGACACAGAATGAGAAAGCCAGATTCTGTAAAAAATTTACCTGTGTAGATGACAAGCACTGTCTCACCTCCTAGGCACAGCAGGGCCTGCAGGGTGACACAGATGCTTTTGCTGCACTTGGTACAGTTACAAAATGGCGCAACTGTACAGGGATAAGAGGCCCTGGACCAACACCAAAGTATGTTGCTCAAGAGCTCCACCTGGATGACTGCCAACCTCTCCTGCTCAGCTTTTACTCTTAAGCAATCTTTAATCTCATCTCTTACAGCAAATAACTGTTCCAAGCTGCACAGCAAGTTGGCAACATTAAGCAACCTGAAGTCAGCTGCAGCAAAGACACAAGATCCATCCACTGAGACACACACAATACTTGTGCCAAGAGCAGAGCACTGAGGCTTTCCCAGAAGGAAAACATCATAAAGGACACCAAACTAGCATTTTGTGATGCCAGGTCTTTGCTGTGACTTTTAAGAACAGTATGCTCTCCCCCCAGCAAAAAATAGCACAACCAATTGTGTTTGACTTGCAACAAAACTCACGTAACTGGACAAACTAAAACTTCTGAGCCATAAATTCAACAACAATCATTCTTCAAACCTTGGGTGATTTTTGCTGCTAAATCCACAAAGAGATCACTGTCATTTTCCGTTATCTGGGATCTAGACCTCTGTTTCTTTGTTTCCTCAACAACGTAATCGTAAAGAGCAAGGCGATCAGCTTGAGTCAGGTCACAGGTGAAACGCTTGTGGTTTTGAGGAACTTCTATGGGCAGTAATGAGTAAGATCCTGGAGGTTGGACAGAGAGCTGTTACTTGTAAAGTAGTACAATTATGCAGGAAAACTCCAAGAAGCTCAACAAACAAACAATGCAGTAAACTCCCATGCTGTTTTCATCCTTCCCCTACGTATCTGTAAGAAGTTTCAACTTTCTTAATTATAACAAGATAAAAACTTCTTGAAGATCCCTCCCAAGCCCCATGCAGGCTGTACAACCCCTCTTGATTGCTTACACAGATACAGGTTTTCATATGAAGGAATCGTACTAGATTAGATCAAAATGACACTCTAATTTCCCCTGAGTGTCAGCTCTTGGCTTACAAGCTTAATCAAGAGAAGCTGCAGCTCTAATTTGTGAGTTTATCTTACTCCTAAAATGTTATGTAAAGTACTAGCTGCAAAATACCTGTTCTGCCAACAAGAATGCAAGCTTCTAGGAGACTAGATAACTGAGCACTGTGTAAATCAGTCTCACTCACAGTCACCTTCTCTGCAGAGCTTTTATAATAGACTGCCACAGGAATTTATAGCTAAAAGGACTACAAAGGCACTTTCAAAGTGCTCCAGATCGGTTCAGATAACTGACTTAAAGTTATGGAAACAAACACACTGCCTGCACACTCCTCTTTCCCTGAACCATCAGCCTGGTACTCGCTTTTCCCATTCCCCAATTAAAACACATATGCCTCCAAACAGATAAATCCATTCTCAGTCCATTGCAACTGCAGTGAAGTGACTTCCCTAAAGATACAGGATGCAATACTCTAGGGCATTGCCTGCAAAAAAGCATTTTAGTCAAAAACATTCAATTTTCCAGCAACCATTGACCTGACCTCTATAATCCTGCTTCCCCCAACACAATCCCACACAATCTCCAGGCAGACAGAAGAGCCAACACATAAGAAGAGTGTATGCAACACCCTTCACAACAGCAAACCTAGAGCTTCTCCAGATTATTCAGCTCTTAACAGAAGCTGGGCAATCTTTCACATCCTACTTTCACTAAAGACACCAAAGAAGAGGAAGAAGAACCACAATAAGTCTACAAACAAACCTAAAATAAAAGATTTCATCATTACTGTACTTGGAACCTAAACCAGAACTGTTCTAACATGAACAAATGGATTTAAACACAAAAACTAGAATTCTATTTAAAAAATGCACTGTTTTTACAGGGTCACAGAAGTCCATAAAAACACACCGATAATTATATGCTTGAATTACATGAATTATACAACTTGTGATTGAGACCAGTTTTTCTGTTCTACAGTGTAGCTATGCTAATATTCTAAATATGGTTAGAATTGAAAAAAAAGAAAGAAAACAAAGAAAGAAAATCACTTCCTGTTTTACAGTCAGTCAAAAGGAAATTTACAATAAAAATTATTTTTCATGTTTCTGTTGCCAAAGACTTTAAACTGAACAAACAAGTCAGTAAATCTCACAATAGGCCAAGTTGCCAAAATGAAAATCACCAATCCAGTTTTAGTGTTATCCTCAGAGAAAGGCAAGCTTGCAGGGAAATATGGGCAGTGAACACTGGCATCTAGTGGCTCACTGGTGCACCTTTGCAATGAACTATTCCACAAAAGGTTTATCTGTTGCTTCTCTACTTGGATGTGCTTGTGTCATTTAATGAGTTCCCACTTCCCTTCAGAGGGAATGCACCTGATGTGCTCAAAACACAGTGCTCATCCCAGGAAATGTCCTTCCCAAGCAACTGCCCATTAAGCCTCTATTTGCTATGCCAGAGAAACAAAGACAACATGAAAAACTGTCGGAGCAAGTGCTGCTGTATTTCACTGCCTGAAAAGTTTCAGTGTCACTTTTCCTTCTGCCCATATATGTTTAACAAACCAAAGTCTACAGAGAGCAAATGCTGTATCTTTCAGCTGTTGCAGTAATTTCTCAGTCATACACTAAAGCTCTACAGATTCCATGGGGAGCCCTATTTTTCTACTTTGTCTGAGTCTGAACCCTCAAAGACTCTGTCCTAGCCTCATCCCCTGGCTGGTCACAAAACCCACCAAAAAATGAAACATAAAGGAATTACTGAGCTTGGAGCAGTAACATAGGACAGCATCATATTTGCAGATGTGCCAGCATAGTTCTTATACAACTTCTTAGATCAGTCTTGAAATAGTCCAACATAGTAACATGGATGTTGTTTGATTTTTTCAGTCCTGAAAATCATATAGGTATGAGCACAACAGACTCAGTGTCTCTCATCTAGTTGCCCCAAGTATAGAAAGTAATCATGCTCCAAGATATGCAGGGGAATGAATATTAAAAATAAATGAAATTAAATTCCTCACAGCAGTTCTCAGTGGAATGAAGGAAGCAGCAAGGAGGAAGACAAGAGCAGATCTCCACAGGAGGCTGGCGAAGTCACCTCAGTATTTGCTTGCTCCTTACCTTCACTGTAGCCTGTACCTTCCTTCGCACTTTGAGCTCTAGCCTGCTTAACAATGTGAAACTGTAGCTCTTTATCTGCAGGCAGAGAAGAAAATAAAATCATAGAACTTTTACATCCAGTTCTCGGGTACTTGATGGGTTTAGTCTTTATTCCCCAACCTCTATTATGAGACTTATGGTATGGTACAGAACATCATAGTTTCATTCATATACAAGGGGACATTTGAACTAAAAATATAATTTTCATCTATTCCATATTTGAAATGAGGGGAGAAAATTAAGAAAAAAAGACGTATTTCTGGATTACAAGGATATGGAAAAAGAAATGTATGTATATTGCTCCCGGTACCATTGCTGTATCTCCAAATTCTATGGACTGTTTTCCCACCTTCTAAGCATGTATTTTAATACACTTTCTGCATTTGATCCAAGAGTGGGGACTGAGAACATAGGAAGAAACTCCTAAGAGGAGGATCTCCCCTCAGCCCCTCATCCTCCGCACGTCGCCGGGGGTCTCTCCTCAGCCCCAGCGGTGTGTCCCGCCCCGTCAGGCGGAGCCCCCGCTGCCGCTCACCCATGGCGACGGTGGGAACCTTCAGGTTTTCGTAGAAAAAGCTGGAGTCGTACATCTCGGCCTGCGGGACCAAAGCGCTCGGTCAAGGCCCGGGGCCGCCGAGCAGCAGCGCCGGCCCCGTGCCCCGCTTCCCGAGCCGGGCTCCCACCTCCTCCTCGGCGGAGTATCCCATTTTGCGGAGCCGGCAGGACGCCGCGTGCCTGTCCAGCGACGCCCGGGGGACGCGGTGATGGACATCGTAGGGGCACGGCACCCACTCCACCTGCGAGGGGACACGGGTCAGCCCCGCCCCGCCGACCCCGCCGCCCTACCCCGCGCAGCC